>JAZHYW010015094.1:0-57460 GCA_037355805.1 Ixodes ricinus
TTGGCAGCGGAGGCGACGGACCGAACGGACGCTGACTTTCAACTTATTTCGCAGACTTCAACAGCATCCCGTGGCAAGCGAAGATAGCAGCGAACAATCGCCAGAAGCCAAACGACGAGTGCAACTGCACTGTACGGCCCGCCCTCGTGGGATCACGTGCTCGGCCATCCTGGTTCCGTTTTCGTGAAAAGGACAGCGCGGCCACTTCGGCGATCACTTGGCAGCGGAGGCGACGGACCGAACGGACGCTGACTTTCAACTTATTTCGCAGGTGGGGCTGTGATACTTTGTTGCAATTTGTATATCTAAAATTGTTTTTTATTATCTCCGTTGCCCCTGCTGCCAACTGTTCTTTATTATTTTGTGTATCGGTACTGTAATACGCGCTGATTGTGTGCCATGGGAAGTGACATTGCTGACCTTAAACGTGAGGTGCGCAGGGAAGTTAGAGAGCTGAAGGCTAGCTTAGAGTACATGAACAAAGATGTTGAAACATTCCGGAAAGAATGTGCTGACCTAAAGAAAGAAAATGCCACCCTCAAAGCATTAAACGAGCAGATGGCGCGTGAACTTGGACAACTCAAAATCCTGGCAAACGAAAACGCCATGCGTGTCACGACTCTGGATCAATACTCCAGGAAAAAAAATATTGAAATAAAAGGCATTCCTCACGACAGCAACGAGGACCTAGCCGAAGTGCTTGGTAAGGTTGGCGGTGCACTTGAGGAACCTATAACGGGGGACGATGTTGAGATCTGCCACCGTGTTCCTGCACGGAACAGTACTGCAAGCCAGAGCAGTAATTCCGGCCAAAGTGCTGAAGGCGATCGTCGTCAAAACTCAGGTGTAAACGCCGGTACAACCTCCAACATTGTGGTGGTCTTCAAGAGTCGTGACAAGCGTGACGCAGTCCTTGGGAAGGCACGAAGGAAAAGGGTTACAACGGATGAAATAGGCTTCTCCGTGAGACAGCCAATCTTTTTGAACGAGCAACTGTGCCCGAAACTAAAAAAGCTGCTAGGAATGACAATTGCAAAAAAGAGGAAATGAATTGGCGCTTCGCGTGGACAAAAAACGGCAAAGTGTACGTACGAAAAACAGAAACATCCCGCGCAATCCAAATTACTTGTGAAACCGACCTGGCGAAAATGAGTGACACAGTTGCAGGCCCTAACGAGGCTTAGTCCGCATTTTCTGCATGCTTATCTGTTTCTTTTTTTGATGGCTGCACCTAGAGATATCGCGCGCCCTCGTAGCAGTGATTGTTTAGCCTTTCTGCATTGTAATGCACAGTCTGCACGAAATAAGGATGATGAACTGACCATGTTTCTTGGGGAATTTCGCTTTAAGTTTCAAGTTATTATGATTACCGAAACATGGTACTCATGCGAAGGCGATGTACTAAGCCTACCTGGATACAAGAGTTTTTTCTTAAACAGACATGATCGACGTGGTGGTGGTGTGCTGCAGTTTGTGTCTGAGCAATTGTCATGCAGCCTGCTATCAGATTTTTCAAAAATTAACATAGATTATGAGGCTCTGACGCTTCAATACAAAACATATGTATTTGCTGTCATCTATCGCCCTCCTAACGGAAATCTAAAATTTTTTTTTGATTTTCTGGATAGGTTGTTAGACTTTGTGAGTACAAATGGTTTGCGCGTTATTATAGGCGGCGACTGCAACATAAATCTATTGCAGAATACGGCAGCCACACGTGAATTTCAGGTACTTATTGAATCCTTCTCCTGTAGGAATGTTATAACTGAGCCCACGCGAATTAGCTGTCACTCTGAAAGCCTTCTGGACTTGTTTTTGACAAATAACATGAATGACGATGTAACGTCGGGTAGGGTTATAACATGTCTAAGTGATCATTTTCCAATTTACATGTCTTTTAAAGATAGTGAATTTTTCAAGGGAAAGGCACGACATACTGAGTCGTATATAATGCGAGAAATTAATGCCAAAACTTTGGAAATTTTTCGAGGTGAAATCACAAACATAGACTGGAGTATAGTGCTTGAATCTACAAATGCTGAGGAAGCTTATGAACATTTCATAGCCATCATTAAGCAGGTTTATTATACTTGCTTTAAGCTAAAGGAAGTAAAGAAATCTAAAAAATTACGGAAGCCTTGGATGTCAGATGATTGCTTTAGAATGGTCAAGAAAAGAGATGTTTTATATTCGAAATTTGTCAAAACGAGAAACTTGAATGATCTTTCCAAATTCAAAAAATATAGAAATTTTGTGACGAAAGTCTTGCGTAGCACAAAAAGGCATATTACGAGAATGTATTCTCAAGTACTCAGAGTGAGGTGGTGTGGCGCGAAATCCACAAACTTTTAAACTGTGGTTCTCACCATAATGAAGAACTACGCTTAACAGTAAATAATAAAACAGTAGTGGGCAATGAGCTTGCAGATGCGTTTAACAAGTATTTTACGAATTTAGTCTCAGTGGTGTCTGGAACTGATAGCAGTGGAGTAAAACGATTTCTAGGAACGCCTAACTCAAACACGGCATTTTTTGCGCCGACAACTTGTGAGGAAATCTGCTCTACTTTTATGACACTCAAAAATAGCAAGGCCCGTGACATTGATGATTTAGAAATTAAACCTATAAAGTTTGTATTAGACATCTTAGCGCCTGTGCTTTGTTATATTTTCAACACTTGTTTACTCACGGGGACTTTTCCGGAAAGCATGCAGCGCGCTAGAGTGAGTGTCTTGTTTAAATCTGGCGATAAAAATGACTTTTCGAATTATCGTCCGGTTTCAGTACTGCCTGTTATTTCGAAGGGTTTAGAAAAGATTATATGCAAAAGAGTCTCTTCCTTCTGCGACAAGCACTCAATACTTACGGAGCGGCAATTCGGTTTCCGTCGAGGCATGTCGACTGAATTAGCTTTACTGACACAAAAGAATTCATACTAAACGGATTTGAGAACAATAAACTGACATTAGGTATTTTTATTGATTTCTCAAAAGCATTTGATAGAGTTAATCACGTAATACTATCCACTAAACTAGAACATTACGGTTTCCGAGGAATCCCTGGCGACTTTCTAAAATCATACTTAACCCATAGAAAACAATGTGTTGTAATTAACGGAAAACGCTCTCCTCTTCTAAGTGTCCATTCGGGAGTCCCACAAGGAAGTGTATTGGGACCAGTGTTGTTTAATATTTACATCAACGATATAATAAATTCCATTGAGTGCACAAATTGCTTAATTTACGCAGATGATACCAGTCTTTTTTTCCAGTCAAATAACATTAATGATCTCGTTAGTTTGGCAAATGTTACTCTGAATAAACTGCTTGAGTGGACAAGGGTAAACGTCTTAGAAATTAATGTTTCAAAAACAAAAGCCGTACTATTTGCGCCTGTGCAAAAATTAATAACTCGCGATATTAATATACAGCTTGGATCAGAAATGATAAAAGTTACAAATGAAGCCAAAACACTGGGAATAACTTTTAATCAACATTTAAGCTGGAATGCACACGTGGACCGTGTTGCTGGGACCTTGGCAAAGGCTTGCGGTATACTTTGTAGATTTAGACAAATACTAACAACTAAAGTCAAGCTAATGCTCTACAACTCTCTTTTTGCATCCCATATAAACTACTGCAACCTTGTCTGGGGAGTGACGTCGCAAGCTAACAAAACTAAGTTGCATTTATTACAAAAAAAAGCTATTCGTCATATAGTAAATGCCCCATACGATGCCCACACAAAAGAATTATTTGCTTCACTCAATGTGCTTCCCTTCCAGCACTTATACAATTTTAATCTAATAATGAAATATAAACTTAGCATTAAAAATAACAATTCCACTTTTATCAAGTTGTGTAACCTTAAAAGGCCTCATGATGCATCGTATAATATTAGAAAAAAGGATTCCTGGCTGGTACCCTTCTCCCGTACTAATCATGGGTTAGACAGGCTGCAACACCGCATGCCTAGTTGTTTAAACTATTTAGAGAAAAGGAACCTTGATATACACACCATTTGTAAAAAAACATTGAAAGAACACTTTTTCACACAGTGAATAATTGTGCAAAAATTTTGTTGTATTTGCTTTATATTTTTCCTGTATAGTATGAACTGTCGGAATACATGTTTTAATGTGCACGATGTCAGTATTAGTATATATTTGATGTAAATTGATTACATGTATATTTTTCATGGTTTGAATTTCTATGTATATGTCTTGTCAATTTTAAACTGTCGGTTTGGTTGTTTCTTATGCCAAGGTAGGGGCAGGAACCCCGTCAAGCTACTGTATTGTAGCTTTTTGTTCCTGCCCTGGCATTTTTTGTCCGACAAGGAATGTCAAATAAAGAATTTGAATTTGAACTCCTCTGCATTCAAAGGTGGAAGCCATCGTTCAAGCACCAGTACCGAAGGACGTCTCAGCGTTGCGGTCATTCCTGGGACTCGCAGGCTACTACTCCCGTTTTGTCCCACACTATTCCGATGGGGTCGAGCCTCTCAGGAAACTGCTGCGTCAGAGCCAGGCATTCAATTGGGATGACGCATCGCAGAGAAGCTTTGAGAAGATCAAAGAGAATCTGTCATCATGTCCCGTCATCAAGATGTTCGACCCTAACCTTCCAGTAGCTGTGACCACCGACGCATCAGACACTGGCCTTGGAGCTGTCCTGCAGCAACAAGCTGGGAAGAGCTACACACTGTGGCCTTTGCATCCAGGTCGCTGACTTCTACCGAGCGGAGGTACTCTGCTGGGGAAAAGGAGGCTCTGGCGTGTTTGTTTGCTTGTGAACATTGGCACATCTACCTCTGGGGCCGAAGATTCCTACTTAGAACGGATCACCAGGCGCTGGTGACTCTGTTATCATCCAGAGGTTCCGGCAGGAGGCCGCTACGAATCGCAAGGTGGTCAGCGAGACTCCTTTACTACAATTTTGACATTGTCTATCAAAGAGGCAGCGACAATGCTGTCGCAGATGCGCTGTCCCGACTACCTTTGGTGGCAGCAGCAGACCCAGAGATGGAGGAAGAAGTTGTGTCGTTGGTGTTGTGGGGATTGTGATCCCTCAACATTCAGCAGGCCGCCACGAGCATCCTGTACTTGGGGGTTGAACTGGACGCAGCGAACGGGGCCCGTGTGGTCGCAGTTGAGCACCGCCGTCCGCAGGACGCCCTCCGCCGTGCTCCACACGTGCACACGGCCGTCCGTCGACCCGTGGAAAAGGAACGCGAGTCAGGGCCTGCTGGACTATCTGTGCGACAACGTGGCCGTAAGAGACTGGGGGAGTTGTCCCGGGCATTGTGGCCACTGGCGGCCTTTTTTTCTTTTTTTTATTATTTTAGTTAGATGTTGTGTGTTTGTTTGTGTCGGTCTACCCGTTTGCGGGTGACTGTTGGCTAAGGAGGGGAGTGTGGGGATTGTGATCCCTCAACATTCTGTCGCGTCAGCGTCTTGGCGCGCCGTGGCGGCCGCGCTGGCGTAGCGAGAGGTGGCGCTGCTTACCACTTTGAGTGGCCTCCTCCTCTCCCCCTTTGGGGCGTTCCGTAACGAACCCCCTCAGAAAGGAGATCGACGTGTCGCTCCTTGATTGGCCACTTCGCCCCGCTGTTGTCTTAAAACCAACGGACAGCGGGATCTCTGGTCTCTTCTTCATGTGATTTCTGCCCAGTGCTCTGAATGTCAACGTGAAGAGATTCATCAAAGCGCGGGTAAACGGCGGGAATAACTATGACTCTCTTCGGAAGGGCAAAATCCAACCGGGAAGGGCAAAATCCAACAGCAGACCTCCTCGTGGTCCCTTCTGGGCATCGGAGTTGTCGCTCCGATGGCAGACGTGCGGCAATGGTGCACACGGCAGTGTTATGCGGCCGTGTGTGTGTAACCACGTAATGTGGTTTCACCTTGCGTTAGATCGCAAACTGAGCAGCCCTCAGATTTACTTGTCGTTCGGGTTGCCAGCCCGTTCGGCAAAACTTCACTTGGCCTGGACAGACAAAAGAAATTAACTATACGTGCCTGCCAGCTGGCAGGTGCTCCAAGTGTAGCTGAGCCAGGTGTGCCCGGTGAGGGTGGTGATGGGTCCGGTGGACCAACTCCAGCTCTGCAGTTTAAGTGCACGGTGTGTGAGAGGTCCTTCTCCACCCTAAAGGGCCTGAGGGTCCATGCTTCATTGAAGAAGCATGGGAGGCAAGACGGTGTGCGGGTGGTGGACTCTGCCGTGCCTGTGGAGCAAGGGGGTGGTGGTGACATTGGTGACAGTGTTGGTGTGGTTGTGGACACGGACACTTCGAGTGCAGTGCGAGAAACATTGGCTATGACAGTTGGGGAGACTGGGACGCGACTTCCGGTTGGTGCAACTGGTGCTCAGGCAGCAGTTGCTCTTCTTTCACCCCGTTCGGGCGATGTTGAGGTTAACTAGGATGAGGGGGTGGATTTGGAGGTTATCCCTTCGGCACATACTCAGGGTGAGGGGCAGTTTCAGGATGGGGCAGCTAGGGATCCACCTAAGTTTCATACATGTCCCGAGTGCGCCAGGGCCTTTGCATCCGCGAGAGGCCTAACACAGCATTTAAGACATGCTCATAGGACGTTATACAACGAACGTATTGACGTCCATAGGATCAAGCCTCGGTGGGACAAGGAAGAAGAATACCTGTTAGCTAGGAAGGAGGTTGAGTTGGGGTCATCCTGTACCAACATTAACCAGGTCCTACACTTCCATTTCCCTTCGCGTTCTCTGGACGCGATTAGAAGTCACCGCAGGGACCTGAACTATAAGGAAACGGTTCAAAGGTTAGCCGCGGAAACTGCATTGCGCCTGGCGGACTCTGGTGCGGCCTCGGGTGGTGCGTGTCCTCGCGTGCCGCGTACACGTGAACCGAGAGAGGTGGCCCCGACTGGTGAGGGTGGTGCTCCTGCTACCACCTGCCCCATGGATCCTGGACTCCAGCATCAGCGGGCCCTGCAGTCTTCACCGGTGCCCCAGTCCCAGCTGCACTTCATGGCGCAGGGCGCCCGTCCCTGCGTTCCTGCCGGCGTGATCGTCTTCCATCGTCTTCGGAGGTGATGCTGCCTGAGTCATCGGGGACGTCAAGGATTCCGGATCCGCCATCTCCGGGGGATGACCTGGGAGACGTGGTGACACCTGGTGGTGTTGTGGCCCATGTGGTGCAGCAACCCCAGCGATCCCGCTCTCCTAGCGAGTCCCCCTTCCGGATCTTGCGGAGACCCCCATCTCCGCTGCGGGGCCCATCTGAGGAGTCGTCGGAGGAGAGGGTGCGAGAGGAACTCCGCAAGCTGCTGACCCGGGCGCCCCCTGCGGACTTCCAGGGCCCTCGTCTGTGGGATCTCGCCCAGAGGGCTCTTCTGGGAGTCAACATCTACTCAAGTCTCGACGACTACCTTCGAGAGGTCTTCGTGGTTCTAGCTGCTCACCAGCGGGGACAGCGACGTTCCCGCCGACAGCCAGCACGTGAAAGTCGCCGCAAGAAAAAGAAGCGGGAGTACGCAGCGACGCAGGAGCGGTTTGCCAAGAGGCAGGCTGACTGCGCACGGGCAATCTTGGACGGCCCGTGTGAGTCAGCGATCACTGACTGCCGGGGCCTACTGCTGGACTGGAGGAGCTTCATGACTGGGTCGCCACCGGCGCCTCCCACGGAGCCGGTGTCCTTGCCCTTAGAGAGGATCGACGTCTTCCAGCCAGTGACGGCCCAAGATATCAAGGTGGCGCTGCCGCCAAAGAACTCGGCGGCAGGTCCTGATGGCTTCACGGCACGTCTCCTGCGCTCCGTGCCCTCCTCCTCCTGCGGGTGCTAATCAACCTGCTCCTCCTGCTGCGCCGCCTTCCCACAGCATGGCGTGCAGCCCGCACCAGTTTCATCCCCAAGAAGAACCCGGCTGCCCTCCCGTCAGACTTCCGTCCCATCACTGTGGGCCCGGTCATCCAGAGGCTCTTCCATAAGATCCTGGCTAAGCGGGTCATGGCCGCCGGCACCTCTGGACTTCCGGCAGCGTGCGTTAAAGCCGGTGGATGAATGTGCTGAGAACATCCTGCTGCTGTCCACCGTGCTGGATGAGGCCCGCACCAAGCTGCGCCCCCTTTATCTGGCCAGTGTGGATCTTGCGAAGGCCTTTGACCGGGTGACGACGGAGGCCATCCTGCGTGGAGCACTACGAGCAGGCTTCGATGATTCCTTCCTGGCGTACCTCCGAGACCTCTACGCCACATCGTACACTACTCTGCAGTACGGAGGGGAAAAGCTCGTGGTGCAACCGACGACGGGAGTGCGGCAGGGCGATCCGCTGTCTCCGGTCCTCTTCAACATGGTCCTGGACGAGTTCCTGAGCGGCGTGGATTCCCGGGTGGCCTTCAGGAGTGGAGACTTCTCCGTTGACGCAATGGCTTTCGCCGACGACTTGGTGGTCTGCGCATCAACGCCACAAGGACTGCAGCAGCGGCTCAACGACCTCGCTGCCTTCCTGTCCCCGAGAGGCCTTACCATCAACGTGGCGAAGAGCTTTACGCTCTCGCTCCAGCCCTCAGGCAGGGAGAAGAAGTGCAAGATCGTGACGACCAATCGTTTTCACATCAACGGCGAGCCCCTGCCCGTCAGTGGCGTTGCCTTTGTCTGGAGGTACCTGGGTGTATCCTTCACACCTGACGGTACCAATTCCAATGGGGTGGAGGTGCAGCTGGACGACCTACTGGAGCGAGTGAGGAAGGCGCCTCTCAAGCCGCAGCAGCGACTCCTGGTGCTGCGGACGTACCTGCTGCCCCGCCTCTTCCACCGCCTGATCCTGGGTCCCTGGTCGGTTGGGCTTCTTAAGAAGTTGGATGCCAAAGTCCGAGCGGCCCTGCGGAGCTGGCTAGCCCTCCCCCATGACGTCCCCCTCGGGTACTTCCACGCCTCCATGGGAGAGGGAGGCCTGGGAGTGGTCTCCCTACGGGCGTCCATTCCATCCATGCGCCTCCGCCGCATCGAGGGCCTCCGCTTCAGCGACCATCCTGGCTGTGCGGAGGCTTTGCGTTGCCCGCTTCTGGTGGGCTTCCGGAAGAAGGCACTGGACGCCTGCTACTATCAAGGCACCGAGTTGCGGGACAAAAAGGCGGTCGAAAGGATGTGGGCGGAACGGTTACATAGGAGTTGTGACGGGGCGACCCTTCGTGACTCCGGGAGGGTTCCGGCTGCTCACCGATGGATCTCAGAGGGAACCCGTATGCTGCCTGGCCGCAGGTTTATCGACCTCATCAAGCTGAGAATCAATGCTCAGCCCACCCTGGAGAGGACTAGCCGGGGCCGCCCACGGGATGTGACCTGCAGAGCTGGCTGTCGTGCCCCTGAAAGCTTGGGGCACGTTCTACAGTGTTGCCACTGAGGACACCGCCATCGGACCAAGAGGCACGATAACCTCGTCCGTTATGTGTCCGGTCGGCTGAGCCAGCTCAAATGGTCCGTTCTGTGGGAGCCCCACTACACCCTACCAGAAGGAGTTCTCAAGCCGGATCTGGTGGCTTATAAGGGGCAGGACTCCCTGATCATCGATGCTCAAGTCGTCGGTACCAAGATGGGATTGGGTTTCCTGCACCACCAGAAGAAGGACAAGTACTCCGGGGTGGAGCTGCGGCGGCTGGTCCAGGGGAGAGAACGGGCTCTCTCACGGTTACCACGGTGACCCTTAACTTCAGAGGCGTGTGGTCGCCAGAAAGTGCCCGGGACTTACAAAGCCTGGGCCTGACGGGCAATGACCTCAAGGAACTCTCCGTGCGGTGTCTGCAGGGCGGGTTGCGGTGTTTCTGGGCCCATCGCACTATGACCACCGCGGTGTAATGCCCGTGGGCGAAGCGCCCAAGTCGGGGCATCATGGCTCAGCTGGCTCCCATCTCGGTGGGAGCAATTACGGGTTCCTCTGCCCTTTATACAGAGTGGAATACGCAGGGTTGTCTTGTCAGCCCCCAGTCCGAACCTAGCCCTGTAAGTTCCAGGGCCGGGTGCAGGAAGGCACCTAATGGCTGGCAATCCCCTGTTAAAAAAAAAAAAAAACAGCCAAATGCCTTGTCATCTAATTAGTGACGCGCATGAATGGATTAACGAGATTCCCACTGTCCCTATCTATCTATCTATTATTATCTATCTATCTATCTATCTATCTATCTATTATAAAATCATCATTAACCCTTCAAATCAAATAGAATTCGGCATCAAATCACCAGTACTAGCATTCTACAAAATGACCATATAAAACATATATAAATAGTTTAATGTAAATAGCTTCACAAAAAACGGTCAGCTAGACGATAGGGACGAAACACAGACAGGGAGAAACAGAAACAGAGACATACACACCGCTGACTATCAACTAAGACTTTATACTTCTTCTTCATCACTTTGACCCAAAGATTCACACCTAAAGTATTGCCAATAAATCACCCTAAATCCTTACATTACACTACTAAATTACTAAATAAAAATAAAAATAAAAATAAAATAAATTAATTACAATAAATTATTAAATTTGGTCACTAACACCTCCCTGACCCAACCCACAAACCACCGCGGACTCATATCCCTCTTATTCCCTTTCATGGGGCCGTCCCACACTGCAAAAACTGTCTTTCTCTCTTGCTGACCGTGATGGACGGCATGCTCACGCAGTCATCGGCGCATTCCTCAATCGCCAGGGCCTCGAGAATCTCGCGCGCAACTATGTACCAACTAGCTCAACTTCAGCCTGTTATTAAATAGCTTGCATCATGTACATAATGTAAATAGTTCAAAATAAATGTTGTGTAGTGTAGTGCAACGTAGGGTGTACTAAGTAAAGTTTTTCTTTTTGCTTAATCTTTTAAATGCTTTAAACAGACATTAAATCTGCTTTCAAATACGAACAAAAACAATAAACAACATCTAATCTTCACTAGTATTAAAGGGCAACTCCGCCGTGATTTTGATGGTCACCGATTTGTATAAAATTTTCACTATGTATTTGGATGCCCTTCCTGAGCATGTGTACAAAATATCTCGGAAAAATAATAATTTTCTTAGAAGAAAATGGATTTTGAAATTTACATGTACACACCCAAATCACTTGCTGCCGCCCTACTGGCAACACTGAGCAAGAGCGGCACACGGAGGCTGCCATGATGGCGCTGACGTTGCCGTGACGTCACATGTTGGTCAAGGTGCTTGCTTTGTAGCTTGTTGGTGCTAGCGACTGTCTGCTTTTTGCTTATGTAATCGGTTTATACAGTTATGTAAGAGCGCGTAATGGCGACTGGAGGAAATTGCTGTTGTGCCGTAGGGTCTCGCGCTACGGAAGCGTCGCTTGAATACACGGTCTACTAAAACCGTCTATTGTCAGACCCCAAGATATAACAAAAAGTGCCTCCAATTAAAAGGCATAACTTCGATCGTTGTTTTTTTTTTGGCGTGCGAGCAACAAAAGCTGTTTTACCATTCCGCTTCGGAAGCGGCATATCTGGGTCCACATGGCGGCGGATCGCGAATGCAGCTGCCGCTGGCGGTTCCCTCGGAGGCGATGCCGGCGGATCGTATGAGAACGGGCTATCGTCATCGTCCTCAAAATCTAGCAGCATATCCTCATCGTTGCTCGATTCAGACGAGCCTGATGAGTCCATTTTTATCCGTGGCACGAACACAAAACAGTGAACTGCTGCCAGGCTGGCCAGGCTCAAACTGCACACGTGCGAGTGTTTATACCATATGTGACGTCACGTCAAAATGGCGGACCAGTCGAGTGGCAAGTTAGTTTCGGTATCGGTATCAGCGGATTTTAACGATTATAAATTATGTAAACAGTGTTTTTAATGATTTAACTGCTAGTATAGGCTAAATTTTTAGTACCCTTTCCAAAAATATGTTTTGATAAAAACGCCCAAATTGACGGCGGAGCTGCCCTTTAAAAATAAACAGTCTAATAAAGCAAGGTTCAAAATGTAAAGATAAATGTAAATAATGTAAATAAGAATGGACATAATGTAAATAAAAATGTAAAAATGTAAATCTAGATTAAATCTATTCCTAAAATAGAGTTAAAATGACAAGACAATAGTGATTTAAAATGATTAATTCTAAAAACTTTAACCTCTAATGCAAATATATTATATTGAAAAAAAAGACGAAAACAATTTAGAGATCTTCCAAGCACCTTTAAATAGCAACCGATAAAGAAGAAGAAAAGAAAACCCTCCTACAAATGCACATAAACAGCACACCATATCACCTTGCATTCATAAAACAGTTTCGCTTTCCACACCATATCAACTGTAGCTCATAAACCCAAAACCACTTTGCCAATAACCTCACCCTAAAACTGTTTCTCTTGACTTTGCTTTAGCTCGATTTAAATTCTATTCCATCTCAATCAAAAATCAGATCATAAAACACTACATAGAATTAATAGATACAGACAAACATTTATCAGACCCCTCTGAGGTCTAAATCCTCCTCGAAGGATCCTCGAAGGGCAGTGCGCTTGCGCATAGCCCGACGAGGGTCTCAGGAAAATAAGGAAAAGATATATATATATAACTATGTTACAAAGATAATAGACAAAAGAAATATAATTAGTGAAAACTTTAAGTTCATATTAAATTTACATTTTTTGTATTATAATATCTTCCTTTTAGGTTCGAAAAAAAAGAAGTCGGATCCTCGTCTTCTTTCCCAGGCCAGACACGAGACAGGAGACCTGGGGAACCCGGAAAAAATAGAAATAATACCAGAAGAAATTTACAAGAACAGTACAAATATAAAATAAATGCCCGCTGCTTTTTCCAAGTTCGTTCCCTGCCCAGGGTTTCGCTGTCTCCCCTGTTATTTTCAAGATTGGCTTTTTCTTCAAATCCACGACATTTGGTCAGACTTTGACTCTTTTCATTTATTTTTATTGGCTTAAACCTGTCATACCGTTTGGTGGTGCAGGTAGAGAGACACATTATTTTTATTCGTTTATAACTCTCACTTACAAATTGTCCCTATCTACTATCTAGCGAAACCACAGCCAGGAACGGGCTTGGAAAAAACTGCGGGGCGAAGTGGCCAATCAAGGAGCGACAAGTCGATCTGCTTTCTGCGGGGGTTCGTTACGGAACGCCCCAAAGGGGAGGGAGGAGGCCACTCACAGTGGTAAGCAGCGCCACCTCTCGCTACGCCAGCGCGGCCGCCACGGCGCGCCAAGACGCTGACGCGACAGAATATTGAGGGATCACAATCCCCACACTCCCCCCTCCTTAGCCAATAGTCACCCGCAAACGGGTAGACCGACACAAACAAACACACAACATCTAACTAAAATAATAAAAAAAAGAAAAAAGGCCGCCAGTGGCCAGCAGGCCGCCACGAGCATCCTGTACTTGGGGGTTGAACTGGACGCAGCGAACGGGGCCCGTGTGGTCGCAGTTGAGCACCGCAGGACGCCCTCCGCCGTGCTCCACACGTGCACACGGCCGTCCGTCGACCCGTGGAAGAGGAACGCGAGTCAGGGCCTGCTGGACTATCTGTGCGACAACGTGGCCGTAAGAGACTGGGGGAGTTGTCCCGGGCATTGTGGCCACTGGCGGCCTTTTTCTTTTTTTTTTTATTATTTTAGTTAGATGTTGTGTGTTTGTTTGTGTCGGTCTACCCGTTTGCGGGTGACTGTTGGCTAAGGAGGGGGGAGTGTGGGGATTGTGATCCCTCAATATTCTGTCGCGTCAGCGTCTTGGCGCGCCGTGGCGGCCGCGCTGGCGTAGCGAGAGGTGGCGCTGCTTACCACTGTGAGTGGCCTCCTCCTCTCCCCTTTGGGGCGTTCCGTAACGAACCCCCCCCCCCCCCCCCCCAAGAAAGGAGATCGACGTGTCGCTTTTTGATTGGCCACTTCGCCCTGCTGTTGTCTTAAAACCAACGGACAGCGGGGATCTCTGGTCTCTTCTTCCTGGGATTTCGGCGGCGGCAACAACGGGGAACCGTCCGGTGCACCGTTGAGCGTTTACCCCCGTCCTTTGTATCTTTGTGAACGACCGTTCGGCCGTGGGCCACCCCCACTTCGGCGACGTTCACCAGCTTATAGCCGCTGTCTTTTGTTATTTGTTGTTTATTGTAAATAAACAGAGTTTATCACCGTTACCAACGTGACTGGTGTCTCATTGCGCTCGACGAGCAGCATGCCACGCGAGTACGAACCCGCTTCGCGGTAGAACCTCTCGCCGCGAACCTGGTACTCCCAAAGGCAGTGGCCCTAAGGAGAACCACAGTGTCGTCTTGCATCACCAAGGATCAAGTGCAAGTCGCAACGGCCAAGGATCCTACCCTACAGCTAGTGACCAAGTACCTCGAGAAGGGATGGCCAGCAAAGAGGATGCTCACTCAGGAGCTGATGCCTTTCTTCCAGCTTAGGGAAGAATTGTCCATGGTGGATGGCATAGTCTTCAGGGAAGACAAAGTTGTTGTGCCGGATTCGCTGACCTCGGACTTGGTTTCTTTTGCACACGAGGCACACCCTGGCATCGTGAAAACCAAACAAAGACTTCGAGACAAGTTCTGGTGGCCCCGGATGGATGGACAGGCAGGTGGAGTGTGCCGTGCGAAGCTGTCACGTGTGCCAATCAGCCGACAAGTCAGCCAAACCGGTCGTGGCACCACTACGTCCGGTTACTCTCCCGGAAAAGCCCTGGCAGAAGCTGGCTATGGACATCGTGGGTCCGCTGAACCTGACCACCGCAGGTCCTAAGTTTGTCATCACCCTTGTGGACTACCATTCCAAGTGGCCGGAAGTTTGTTTTGCAAATACAGTTACGTCACAAGCGGTGATAGATTTCTTGCGAGGCGTGTTCAGTCGGGAGGGCTATCCGGAAGAACTCGTGACAGACAACGGGCCACAGTTCAAGTCGAGGCTTTTTGAAGACTTCCTGAACCAAAGAGGAATCAAGCACTGTGTCTCGTCGGTATACTACCCGCAGGCCAATGGGTTGGTCGAACGATTCAACAGGAGCCTGAAGGACTTTATTCAAGTTTCAGTTCTGGAAGGACGACCGCTTAAAGAAGCCGTCGTGGACTACTTGGGCGTATATCGGTCTACCCCACACTCGACCACAGGAGTGTCTCCTGCTCAGCTCCTCCACGGTCGCCAACCAAGGACCCGACTTGACATCATGGGCCTTCCGTCAAAGAACTTCTTCCAGGAGCCAGCCACGGCAATGGAACAGTTACGAGCTCGTGTCCAAAGCAAGCAGCGCTCGACGAAGGAGTATACAGATGCGAAAAGAAGTGCCAAGACTCCAAGATTCAAGGAGGGAGATTACGTACGGGTCCGTAAACCCACAAGTGGCGGTAAGGCTGAGCTTTCATATTCACGACCACTGAAAATACAGAAACAGTTGGGTCCAGGCACTTTCCGCCTGGAAGATGGACGCAGCTGGAATGCCTCCAAGCTGGTGGCTGTGCCTGAGGAGTGCGTCACGGAAAGAGGTAAACGGTTGCTACACTTGCTACCCGTTCCTGGAGATCAAGAACAGTCAGCCAGGAGAACCGTCTCGGACAACCAAGGCGAATACTCCGTCGGGGAGAATCGCGAAGCTTTGGCAACACCATGTCAAGTTTCAGGAGGCGCAGACTCGGTCGAGGAACATCGCCTAGAAGCTTCGGCGACGCCAATACAAATTACGATTGAACCAGATTCCGTTGAAGAACAACGTCAGGAAGTTTTGACGTCGCCGGTACAAGTGTCGCAAGATGAGGGTCCTGTTGGTGGACGTCGGCTGGAAGTTTCTGCGGCGCCTACACAGGCTCAAGGAACGACGTGGACGGACGGACCTCGCAGAGGACCGTCGACAAGAGAACGACGGCGTCCATCCCGTCTGCAGGACTTTCATATGAATTAGCTATTTTTCGCTCAGTTGTTTCGTTTTTCAGGGGGGGATGATGTCGTGTTCTGCTTTTATGTTGGCAACACTGTATATACGATAACGTGATCTGGCAACCAATGACTCGCATTAAAATCTCTTTTTCGTTCAACGTTCGAATGGAGTAGTCGGCCCTTTCTTCGTGTCCTCAGGACACTACAGGGGGGCTAGTTAATTAAAAGAGAAGCAGCTTCTTTTTTTTTTTGTTCTGCGGTGAATGTAGGGCAGTATCTCCGTTTTTTACGGCGGTTAGTTTTCAAACCAGGTGCGGTATACCTACGTTTCCTTCAGAGTTGGTTATTTACAAACGAGGATCAGCATCTTCGCTTTCTTCTATGATAGGGGCCTGTTTCTTTGGTTTGTCTTCTAAGTCTTCTTCTGACGTATGCCGAGGGCAAGGTGTCGGTGGATCGGTTAATATTTCCTGGTGTGGTCTGTACCTTACCTTCTTTACCCTACCTTCTTTTAGGGACTGGTTGGCGTTTGCCATTTATTTATAACGTTTAACCCAACCAGGCAGACGTCTGCCGAAATGTTTACCTTCAAATGTGATTGCTTTAAAATAGTTTGTTGTTGGGCGAGTTGGTTAGCGCATTTTTCTTCATCAGTGAACGATGTTTAACTTCGCGACATTTCAGTCCCAAACATATGTTCCGCAGAAGGTCTGTAAAAAGAAGCAACGATTCAAAGCAAAATTCCAATCGAAAGGAATATAAAGTGTGTCCAAGGTTCTCCAGCATTCCGGTGACGCTTATAGACCGAGACACTGTTTACAAACAAGCCCGCGTTTGCCCACACCAGGTGTGGGCACTGCGCGTGCGCAGAAACCGAATTCGCGTGAAGTGAAGCGTCTGCGCATGCGCAGTGGAGTGGACAGCGCCACCGCAGCCGCGTGACGTCAGGGCCGCGTGTTGGTCTATATATTGATAATATGCCAGTCCCATCACTATATGAAATTGACCCCGTCGTGCATAAGCGGATAAAAACATTCAAAAGGTAAACAATAAAGTACGTGGCTATGAAAGGTGTCTCTTCGTATTGCTTTCTCTGCCGGGCAGCTCTCATGGGGCACTTGTTCTCAAAGATCCCGAGCGTGAGGGTGATATTTTCAGCATAGAACAAGCATCTTCGCACAGAGCAGAAAAAATGAAGCAGTACTTATTTACTTACTTAAAATCGGAATATATTACATGGCCTTCAGTTTATTTTGATCGTACATGCACGGGTATACTTCGTTTCAGCTTGGGTCCAGACGCAGCCGATACTACGAGCGCGAGCGTGTGGCCCTGAACAGTGCTTGCATTGCACGAGCGCGCGTGCTTGGCATGGACGCTGAAAGCCCGGAGCTCGCGCTTGTAGCATCGCCTGCGTCTGGACCCAAGCTGAAACGAAGTATAGTTACTGATCCAGTGTTACTGCTTAGTTCGTGCCGTCTCCCTTGGTTTTCATATGTCCTTCGTTCGTTTGGCACGCATATCCCTCGTGCTGAAAAGCGCCGACGTCGTGTTCGCGCTAACAGTGTCCGACAGTGCACATAAATAGAAGTACGATGCCGTTTTAGCACCGTTTTTAATGCGATGATTTTGAAAGAAAACCGCCGGCCTGACTGAGAAATGTTCCAAGCTACCTAGCACGTACAAATTATTTGGAACATTTGCTCTTATGACCGAGCCCAGGGAGAAGATGCACTCACTTTTTCCCATAGAAATGCATGACCGGAAGTAAATTTTCTACTGGTTGCTGTCTGCTCCAATTTGCGTCAGCACACTAGCGCCACTTGAACCTCTAGCGTACATTATAATAACTCTATGGTTTTGTTTGCGGCTCTTATAGTCGATTACAAGAAGGTAGGAGATGCTCCTCCCACAAGCGTGATGCGCCGGCTTCAAATCCTTCGGCAGTCGAAAGAAGAGTTCACTGGAAACGGTCCTTGGTCCACTTCAATGGATAGATAATGGCCACAGAGTGGTGCCAACTTGTCTTCGACCCCACTTTTTAAGAAAGCGACCTTTGTATTGATCGGAGGGGGAAGCGAGCCCCTAAAAGCAGCCTTTGTATTTATCGGAGGGGGAAGCTAATCCCCGAAAGTCGTCTTTGTTTCCATCGGAGGGGGAAGACTCTGATCTCCCTCTCGTGGCTTCCACAATGCTAAGTCGAAGTCGAAAGATAAAGCAAATGTCTACAGAAAGGCAAGACCCTCCTCGCGCGTTGGCGGCAACGTCACGGAAACGATGGGACGCTATTGGATGCGGAGGTGGCGGAGGGATATATGATTCCCTTTGAGGGGCATTTGCCGCTACCGGTCTGGGGCTGTGGGCAGAAGTCCCCATGCCAGACGCGAATTCCTGCGTTGTTTTGAAAGGAACCAGACAAAAACCTGCTTTCTCGTCGAAACGCCGCGACTGGGGCCGTACCAAAAGTGTCGAGAAAGGTTTGAAGTAGAGCCAGCAGTAGAAACCGGTTTTGAAGATAACCGGTTATCCGGTTATTCGAATTAACGAATTATTCGAAGTTGAAAACCGGATAACCGGATATTCGAATAACCGAATAAGCTGCTCAGTTATTCGGTTCTGTAAATATCCGAATATTCGATTATTCAATATTCAGTATTGGAATCAAGATTGTTCGGTCATTAAATATTTAGCCCATTAGCTTTACGCCTTGAGGGTTTCCCGGTTATGTCCTCATGTTTTAAAAATCAACGGGACTAAAAGGAGAAAATAAGTGTTGCATTTTGGACAGGCTGGTTGTTCTCATCTCAGTACTCAAAAGCTTGATCTTCATCTCCGGTGGAAAAGAAAAAAAAACATTTACAGCGGCGGCAGCTCTTGGTGGCCCGTCCCCCGGTTTCGCAATGGCGTGAGCGTAAACAAAAATAAAGCTTCCCCGCTAAGTTTGATGGGAAACTTACTGTATGTGACCTGACATCACGGGACCTACGAATTCAGGTTCCCCACTAAATTTAGCGGGAATGTTTTACGTCAAGTGACCTATGCATCAATTCAGCTTCCTCGCTAAATTTAGCAGGAAAATTTACATCACGTTACCTCTGCACAAATTCAGTTTCCCCGCTAAATATGGCAGAAAAATTAATGTCACGTGACCTGACGTCGCGGGACCTACAGAATATTCAGGTCCACCGCTAAATTTAGCGGGGACACTGAATTTGTACTTAGGTTATGTGACATCGTCAAATTTCCCGCTAAGTCTAGCAGGGAAGCTGAATTAGAGTATAGGTCATGTGACGTCAATTTTTCCCCTAAATTTAGCGGGGAAACTTCGAATTCGGAGGCCAAAAGGGTCCGCGAAATCGGGGGGGGGGGGGGGTAATTAAAGAATACTATTGCATTAAAAAAATCTGTCTGCTTAGTTTTTATTTACCATAAATACAGGGCGCGAAATGCTGTTTCATGTGCTGGTCATCAGGATGCATGAAATAAAACCGAATAACCGATTAACCGAACAACCGGTTTGCCAAACCGGATATTCGTATTCGAAAATCCGGTTAACCGGATAACCGGCTTTCGTAACCGGATTCGCTCTCCTCCGGTTTAACCGGATAACCGGTTTGACGGATATTTTCATGCACTAGAACTTTGAAGGTCAGTTTTCACGTGCTCGGTTCGTCCGAGAATTTGGATATGTGCCGTGAAAAGGGAAAAGCAGACGCCGTCGGACAACGATTGCTTGGGCGGGAAGCACTTGGGGTTGAATTCACGGATACTTGCGGTCACCAGATTTATTTGTTTTGTTCCAACATGAATGCCAGAAAACCGTCAAGTTGTGCAGACCACCTGCGGACTACGTTCAGTGCGTCTTCAAGTTCAAATGGCCGCCTGATTGTTTGAACTGTCGTCTGCTCTTTCAAACATTTCTGCTTGTCGTCTGCTCTCTTAGACGACGCCGGTCCGTAGACCAAATGTTGGCCCGGTACTTGCGATAAGAAGTAAGTGCAGGCCTCAAAAGACCTAAATTAGAAGGTTGGTAAGCAGGCTCGACGTAAACAGTAGATACAAGGAGATGTTGATTATTGTTACCAGTGACCATCACCGACTTGTTATGCCTGATTCACTCGGTTCAATAGGTGAGCGGCGTTTGACAACTTCCGGTTCCTTAGGAAATTTTGTTTCACTGGTGGCAAGCGACGACAATGAGCTGCAAGCCTGTGCAAGCATAATTATGAAACCTCCAGACTGTAGTTTTCAGAACCATGCTTAGACAGCCTTGCAGATGATCGTCATCGTTTGTCAAAAGCTTAACAAAATTTCCTAAGGAACCGGAAGTTGCCAAACGCCGTTCACCTATTCTGCTTGCGATTTTCAGTATGGACGTCGACCATCTCAGCTTACGGTTCACGCTTCCTGCAGCCCGAGCAACGTCGCGACTGAAAATTGCGAGCGAAATCGCATCATGCGAATTAGGCTTTAGCGTACATACTGCGGTGTCCACGTGGAATGAATCGCCACATGTCACATTATTCACGCGAAGTTTTGCGGTGTAACGAGCCTCGGTAATTTCGCTGACGCCACTCAAGATAGTCAGACATCGCCAGGAAGACGTAGAACCAACAATTCGAACGCGAAAAAGGGCAGGGGGACTCACACTGACGCCGACAACATCGCATTTCAATGGTGTGTTTACGGGCGACGGCGAGCTTCTTGCCTACACCCCCATCGCGCATGCGCGGCGCCGGTGGCGTCCGCTAGGGGCGCTCCGGGCGCTCCGGTTTGTTTGTAAACATGAGTTGGTGTATAGCACGGGTCAGCCAGGCTACCCTTGGTAGCCTGGCTGACAACCAGAATTTAATAAAAGTCGTGGGTCATATACTCACACATGAAGCCGATACTCAATAATAATTTAAAAAAATACGCAACCCATTTTTTGTGGTTTCTAAAAAGCTCCAAATACTTTGCAAATTAAAAAACAACCTTGTAGTCTTTTTTATTTTGGCGAAGCAGAAAGAGCAGCGAAGCTGTACTATGTGCCGCCATCGTTGAGCAACGGCGGCAACCAGGCAACCGGCAAGCCGATTGTCTGGTTGCCACCGTCGCTCATAGATGGCGGCAGCTGTGCTAGAGGCGTGTAGGGAGGCTCTGGTGGGGGTGGGTGCAACTCAAAACCTGGATAACCTGGAGAGCGTTTGCAATGTAATGGTGGCGCGTGAGGGAGAGGATTGGGAAAGGATATGCGCCAATGTTGCCTGCACGAAAGCAGACGCTCGCTCTGTCGCACTGTTGCCCTGCGCCTTTCCTCCTCTCGCCTCCCATGCAAGCAACGAACGCCTCGGCGCAGCCTTTCTCGCTTCCTTCTCGCTCCGGGAATTGCAAACGTCGGGAGGAGAAGCAGGGTTGCCAGACAAGCGGCAACGTCCAAGTGATGGCGGGAATTTATCATTTCTCGAAATTCCAGCGTCGCATTTTTTATTTTTGAATGTGTTGATGTTGCAGCAAGAACTCCAGAAAATACAAGTCTCTTGTTGAAAGGCAACAAGCAAAATCCAATTTTAAAGCTAATTAAACGATCTTTCAATGTGGACCTGGGGGTGCATGTAGAGCCTATTTGGGAGGTAATCTAGCAACGTTGGGGAACTTGCTACGTAGTCTGTCAGTAACAAGTTCCATCGGAGCAGCGCCGCTCTTTGGAATTTGAATATTTTCCTTCTTAGCTATCCTCCTCAACTCACACCGCGATATCGCACCAAACAGTACAAAAAGGCGGAAAGGAGGGACTCCCCTATTTCTCGGGCCCTCGTTTGTGTACCCGGACATAGCCATTCACCCCCTAGAAGATTAGCCCGTCGCTCAAAACTCGGACAAAAGTTGATTTTCCCACCCTATTCAGCCCTATGCTGACAGTGTTGTGGAAGCTAATTGCTCCTTGGGCCAGCCACACGCCCGTCACGCCACGGGTACTTTGTACGGCTTGGTTGTAACGCGTTGGCGCTATTGACACCACCACAACGCTGACAACGCCACCAACGGCAAAGCTCATAACCACGCCAGCCTTGCTACGTCGCGAAGTAGGGGAATCTTTTCTTTCTGTTTTTGTTTGCACCGGATATCCCATGACGCATCGCGCTCTCCGTTCGCTTCTCTTCGAGCGCTCGCACGAGTGCACACGTTTGGAACGAAAATATATAGCCAGTCGTTCAAAATACAAACGGGCAATTATCTTTCCGGTTATTATCCGTCATGCTTGACTCATTTCTGAACGAAATTTTTCAGTAATATTTACCTCGTTTCCGTACCTCAACCAACGGAATAAAAACTTGTGGCTATGGAAAAGTAATCATTTATACCTTGCGTAAATTATTCCCCAACATTAATGGGCTCTTATGCACCAGAATTAGAAATAAAAACGACCCTCTTTGCCCCATAAACTCCCAGCAATATTTAGCAATTAAAATGGCGTCCATATCCCGTCATCCCTGATCTAGCAATTGCACCCACCCTCACTTGAGGCTCCCTAGGGTTGTGTCGAGATTCATTTGTTTACGGACACGAAACTGAGGAAACTAGCAGGGGCCCCTGCAAGATCTTTACTGGTTAATGGTACGGAACCTGAGTGCACTGAACGTAGTAACTTAATGACACCTTTTTCTTTTCTCGAATTTCGATTTATTTTAGAAGTTATGGGCAAATTAAAATTACAAAAAACAAGCAAAAAATAACCTCCTTCACGACGTCCTTGATTGCTTGAGTGGCCGTGAACTAGACGAGGGGTGGTGAGCTGAGCGAGCGCTCACGGCTGCCGTACTCCGTGTCGACGGCGCGAGAGGGCGCCACTAAAGCGTGTTCTGGATAGGCTTGTATGTAGCGGGCAGCTAGAGCGGCTCTCATTGCATTTGCTGCGCGATTAAACACAAATTCGGCATGACACTTCATTGGCCACAAACGACAGCAAACACGGGGTAAAGATCAGTTCAGAATGGGAGCCACTTCTGCGCTGCCATACCGCGAAACGGCCAAACCGCAAGACAAAGCTGCTCACCGAAGGCCTTGGGAACGCTCGGAGCCGGCCGGGTCCTTCAGTCCCTACGGCCGCAGCGCCGCCGCGTACATCCGGGACCTTCCCGTGTCGGCGCCTGATCCCACTACTCCTTTCTAGTAGGCGCCGCCTTTTCCACCGATTGGTGGCGGGTATGTCGACGGATCATTTCTTGTTTCTGTACTTTATAAACTGCATTTGTTTCTTTTCTGATCTCAAATACTGAACAAAAACTACTTTTATAAATAACTGGAAACGGTTCGCGCCACTTATATTTTGTATTTCGACTGAAAAGAAGCTTTAGCGGCTCTGACCAGTAGTAAGCCCAGGACCTAAGACGTCACATCATCGCGCGCTTTCCTGCACCGCGGGTCGCCCCCGTCGGTGGAGAGGGTTTCCGCGTCGTCCTGGTTAAAATATGACGGACTGATATTTATAGCATCTTCGACAAACTCGCACCGTAATCGCCCTGAAACCAGCACAGCGCACAGCGCCTGTCGGTCGTGCAGCGCGAAGCCGGTACAACGTCGAGGACGAACTGCGCCGCGCCGGTGCACCGCGGCGACCTCCACCTTGCGTCACTTCGCGTTTTTTCTTGCGTAGGTCAGCGCATACGGTGCCCGTCTGCTGTCAATTTCTCCTGTCTTTTTACTCTGCGGATTGGACGGTCCCACACAAATAAACATCGTGGACGTGATTAAGTCGATGGGGTCACGAAGCGGGTGACAAGTCCACATGATATGTTGGCATCACTGTTGGTTCAAGAAAGATAAACAACAGATAATAGCCGTACTTCTCTGTCATCGAAACACTGCGACGCTCCGCACGAAGTTCGTACATTTTCAGGCGCTCCTTGCCACCGCTGCAATCGCCGGTAATCGTGCGATGGTAAGAAGCTCGTCGTCTCGACGTTAGAAGGGCTGAGGAATTCATCTAGTGCAGCTGCCAGGCGTGTTCGTTTTTGCAAGATCGCCATCTCGATGGTCTGCGCGTCTGCTACTCCCGCCCACGCTCCCGCCATCTTCTCGATTTCCGCTCCTGGTCGCAATGCCTGATGTGACTGCACCGGCGGACCGTCGATTTTCTTGGTGCACGCTGGGGCAACGAAAAGATGCACCGAGGGTGCGCTTCGTTGATCGAGGACGTCCGGTGCGCACCGGTGCACTTGATCGAAGATGAAAGGCCGCACCACGGTGCTCCGGTGCGCACCGGTGCGGATGATCGAGGATGCTATTAGTTACTCTCGTGCCAGTTGGCTTACCCCAACCCCAAGGACATGGAAACCGCAAGAAAGGTAGACACTTAAACATGATTGCAGGGCCCCCTTTAAAGGGATACCACAACGAAATTTCGGCGCTCATTTTTTGGTCTATATGTGTTCAAAAGAGCAGTATCACATGGAACATACCAATATCTTGTTAAAAAAGTCTCGAAAAGGAATTTTAAAACGAATTAAACGATTAGCAAAGAGCACCTGGTGGATGTCGCTAACGCCTCGTTTGTAATGCCTCGTCTAGGAACCTTGACAGCTAGTGACGGAGGTCGTCTCCGCCTCCGGCCACGACGAGAGAAGGGGGAAGGAGGAACTCCCTCTTCCCGAGAATCCCTTTGTGTGTCGCAGAAGTCGCTATTGTCCCCTCTACAAGATTATAGAAGATTAACCCGTCACTCGAAATTCGTACAAAAGCAGCCGCTTCGGTGGCTGGAACGACTAGGCCATCCTCTCGACGTCAGCCTCGCCGTAGCTTTGCTCGTCTCGAGACGACCTACGTCACGATTGCTTTGGATGTCACGTGCTCTAAGCTGGGCCTTCTCCAGGCGCTTGGCAGAGTGGGCCGCTGTAGGCACTTTTCAATGTGTACTCAGTCCCCAGCCACCCCTAGCACTAGGCATGTCCGTTGGGCGAATGAAAAAATAATCCAACGTTTCAGCCTGCAAATAGTAAGAAATAAAGAGGGAGGCAAAACGAGAAAGTGCGAGCGGTTTACGCTTATATCCTAAATGCCCTCGATTGGCGTACTTCAAGGGCGAAACAAGGTTTTCGCCCATCACCAGGAAGTGACGTCAATTCAAGATGGCGTAGCGCACTTGCAGAAATGGTCTATATCGAAAAATACAGCCACCAGGATCAAAATACAAACGTGCGATCGCCGCTTACGGATATTGCGGATCATATTCAACCGGTTTTTGAACACGACGGGAATATTTCAAACTCTGTTGAAGTATCCCTTTAAAGGGGCACTGACATCGCCAAGGGTCGTATTTTTTTTTTATTGTCTAAAACGGTGCTGTTAGACACGCAAAAAAACGCATCGCAAAAAAATTTTTCTCACTGCGCGCGAGCGCCTTTTTATTTTTGAGCGCCATCCTCTTGCCGCTCCTCGCCCCTTTTGATCTCTGTGACGTCAAAAAATCGCGAACGTTTAGAAGCTCTGTAGGCGACATTTCGTAACATTTAATAACGGCAATCGTAAAACGTGTTTTTTAACGCAATTGCAAACGCACTACGGCCCTGTCTTTTTGAAATACCAAAAATCGGAGTCCGGTGTGATGTCGTCTCCTAGATTTGTATCCTCCCTTGGAAAACATGCCGCCAGGGCAGGCGACACCGCTCAAAACGTTTTCTGTTTTTTCAGGTCCGCCGGCGCCTCATCGTCTCTCCTTTCCTCCTCGCTTTGGGTCGCGATGGCAACAGCACGGAGTCGTGAAAGAAAGTGGACTCTCAGGACTCCGCAATATTTGACGTCAACGCACCGGCGCGGATCGCGCGGGAACTTCGAATTCGGCATTTGGAAATTGTTTTTTTACTTCACAAATACTGAATTCCCAAGTTTCGAATTTTGAGGGTAATGTCCTGGGCATCGTTTTCAATCGTTTCGGATAATAAAAAAAAAAATGATTTTGATGTGTCAGTGCCCTTTTAACAGCTCCGCTGTAAAAGTTGCACAGAGAACCGGAAGCATTCTGTGAGTTCACCGCGTAATCTCTACTATGGCGTCGTATCGCGTATCGTGGAACTCACAATACGTGGCTTGCACATGACGTCATTTCCGATGACTCTAGAGAAAAGGGAAGAAGGAGCTCCCTCTTATCATGATCCTCCTTTGTGCCTCCCGACAAGCACAGACGTCGCTATTCTCCTCCCAGAATATTAAAGAAGATTGAACCGTCACTCAAGATTCTTACAAAACGGAGCTTCCCCCTCCTCCTTTACATAGCGGTCAAAAGTGCAAGATGTGACGTCAGTGCAAGGAGCAGTGGTGGCACTCGCGGGCTGGACTGCGAGGGCGGGCGGACGACGGGAGTGGACCCCTATCATCAGAACTGTCAGTCCGCGGTACCGGCGAATTCGTCTTCCTTCGAAAGAGAACACGCCCGACCGCCACGCCGATTCGCATGAAGACGTTGCAGAGTCGTTGCCCCTTCTCGGCTGAAGACATCGCCGGGCAGTTCGATTTGTCAAAACGACTATTTGAAACTGTAGAGTAGCTCGGTATACATAGTTTCTGAAGACTCGTGTGATAGCAGAAACGCCGAACCACCAAGGACTACCAAATCAAATTTTATCGAAACATGCAACCACGTAAAAAGTGTCCTTGATGAATTCGGGGAGACGCCAAGATGGCATGGGCGACTTGAAAAGTGCCTTTTGTTTCCTGATATATGATACACCCTAGTCAGCACTGCGTATAGCCGAGGTATACAACTTGTCTAAATTTGTGAATGTATGGTGCAAATGTATCTGAATAAGCTTGTATAATCTCAGCAGGCGGTACACCTCGTTTCCAAAACTGTAACTGTGACCCATGAACCCCGAATAAAAAGAAAACCCAGAACAGCTCTGGTGGAAAGGTGTCCGCTTCACGCCTCACATGCAGCGGACCCAAGATCAATCTACACGCGGGCAAATTTTTTTTTTTTTTTTTACATTTTGCGATATTTACGTGTTTTCTTTTACAATTATCACTGAAAACAAAATGTATGCGTGGACCGAAGCGTTGCTAAACTAAATGAGTATGGGACTCCTTTTACACCTGCGAACCCGATGTAGTCACTGCACAAAATGCAAGGAGCATATGAATCGGGTACCGCTTTCCGAGGTACCCGCAATTGTTCCGCAGGAATTGCATCCAGCCATTGGTCCCGATCCCGTTGATCTTTCGGAAACTTGTGCAGATTCTGCCGCACAATGCTCTTTCGAATGCAGAACCTGTGAGGCAGCTCTTCACGAAACATCTTGGGGGCATTCTTTCCGGATGACGATCACGGGCATTCACCACGGGCAATCAGTACTCATTTCCAACTCTTCAGTGTACAAAACAACCCTTGAAGTGCAGAACAGCGAGCTGAACAAGCATAACTACAAAGCAATCGCACGGCAAACGGCACCCGCAACCCTGTCAAAAATGCCTGCTGTGCGAAAAAAAAAAGAAGCGAGGTTACGTGTTTGGCACTCTCGTCTCTCTATATTTCTCCGACTCCTGTGCAAGCAGGTTTCGGTTTCGAGCAGTTGCGTTTCTTGTCTTTATTTAAAATATACGTGACTCTTGTAGCAAAATATTAATTTGGTAGTCTTCTGAAACCATATTGAATCGCTCTGGCAAAGAATGAAAATTTGTTTTTGAGGGTGCCAGTGTCCCTTAAAGGGACACTGGCAGGGTATTTATGCTTGCCAAGGTTTTCATTCGTACATGACATATGAGAGCCCAACTACACCTTCGTTTTCTTTCTGCTCCGAAAACCGGAGATCGAGAACTGGCCGGTTTGAGTTGCGCCTCACTCTCTTTTCCGTGGTCATGTGTCTTCTCTAAGTTTACACGGACACCAATATATCCAAAGTTGTGGGTGATCACAAGCACACACTCAAATAAAAAAAATACCTACTTTTTGTGGCTTCTAAAAACTGCAAATACGTTGTTGAAAGAAAAAGTTTTTTTTTTTATTCTGGTGAAAAAGGAAGATTAGGAAGAGCCTGTACCAACGTTAGCCTGTACTATGGCTTGCGTGACATGATCGTCGTCCGTGGCGTTAGCCCGCCGGCGCCGGTCCCATCGCCGCTTCTGTTCTCGGCGGCGTTCCAGGCGAGCGATCTGCTCTTCTTCGCAAGGGATTCGGAACCACTCGACGTAGTGGAACTCGAGGCGATAGCGGGCTTCGCGGCGTTTGCGCGGCCATTCGCGCTGCAGCACACGTCGCCGCTCCTCTTCCTCTGGAACGAACGGCACGCGGCCGACCCATCGTGAGTCCAAAGGGCAACTACTAAGAGGTGCTAGTCCGATCCATACTTGGAGTAATTGGATACGTAATTCAGTTACTGTAATTTAATTACTTTTCTTGGTAATTGTAATTAATTACTTTAGGCTAAAAAGAATTGTAATTTAATTACTTTCTAGCATCAGTAATTGCAAAATTTGAGGGATAAATCCAATTATTTACGCAAACTTTGCGGCGCCGACGGAACCTCTCTGAAAGCCTCAGCGCTCGCACAAGCAGCCTAGCTCTCGGTGAAACACTCGCACACGGACACACACACGCACAACATAAATAGCGTTGCATCGTTTGTTGTTTTGTTGCTTACCCTGCGGACTGAGAGACAATCCTCTTTGAGCCAACCTCAACAGCACTGTGTAGCGCCGTCATGCGGTGCGAGCAGAAAAGAATAACGTAAACATGCCAAAATATCTAAAGAAAAAATTTGAGCTTCAGCTTTCAGCCGAGGTTGGAAAGTTTAATTGTCTATAAAGTTATTTTTCTTTTTCTTTTTGCCAGTTTTGTACATCCTTCTCCCAGTACTGTCGCATATCTGTATATTTGTATTATTTTGTAGTTTATTTCCTGTTGGTTTTACTCCAGATATTACTTGCATAAACATCTTTGAGACTGACTCGCACCTGTGAATATTGTCACCAATGATTCGGGAGCCCTGATTCGGTTCTTATATGTTTCTGAGCCATCATAATTTCAACTCAATGTAAATAATTTACAATACCATGATGGTTGTATGTGCATGCGGTCGTATTAGCGCGTGTGGACTTTAGTTTTATATTAATACTTGTAAAATATTCATATATGACTAATTGTCGCATTTTTATTTGCCTGGCTAACAAAAGTCTGTCAACCCATTTTTTTCTTGAGCGATCTGGCGTCTTTCAGCATTTGAATTTATTATTATTTGCAACCTAAACTGTGAAGTTCCATCATGAATTGAACAAAATTCACAAGAGGAAAGTACAATACGTGACATTAATGCAGCGATGCTTACGCCTCCTCAAACATTGGGGCAAGGAATGAACAAATACGTTGCATTCTATACAACTTGCTTCAAGTTATATGGTTCAAGTCGGGTCGCTCTCAGAAATAAGTAATTATAAAGTAATTGCAGTACTTTTTAAAAGTAATTTGTAATTGTAATTGATTACTTTTCAGATAGTAGTAATTGTAATTAAACTACTTTTGAAGCAAAGTATTTGTAATTGTAATTAAATTACGTTTTGGAAGTAATTCACCCATGTATGGTCCGATCTCGACGTCACGGTGACACACACGACTTGGTGAGACCATGACGTTTTATTCTAGTAGGGCCGCGCCAATCACGGGGCGATTGAATTGAGCAGTAATTGAATTACTGTATTTACTTTTCGTTTGCAATTGCCATCAATTACTTTCGGCTAAAAGGAATTGTAATTTAATTCACTTTCTAGCGTCAGTAATTGCAAAATTTCAGGCACAATTACTTTAGGCAAAACTTCGCGGCTCCGACGGAAACTCTCTGAAAGCCTCACCGTCCGCACAAGCGGCCTTGGTCTCGGTGAAACAGCATAGCACACGCACAACAGTGTCGCATTGTTTTTTGTTGCTTACACTGCGGGCTGAGACAATCCTCTTTGGAGTCTACCTCAACGGCGCCGTGTCGCGCCGTCTGCGGTGCGCGCAGAAGAGCGTAAATTTACACTCCAAAATATTGAAAGAATTGAGCTTCAGCTTTCAGCCGAGGTTGGAAAGTTTAATTGTCTATAAAGTTATTTTTCTATTTTTGCAGTTTTTTACGTCCCTTCTTCCAGTACTGTCGCATATTTGTATCTTTATAATATCTTCAAGTTTATTTCCTGCTGGTTTTACTTCGGATATTATTTGCATCAGCATTTTGGAGACTGACTCGCACCTGTGAATATTGTCACCAATGATTCGGGAGCCCCATCCGGTTCTTATATACTTCTGAGCCATTATAATTTCAACTCAATGTAAATAATTTACAATACCGTGATGTTTGTATGTAAATGCGGTTATATTAGCGCGTGGATTTTAGTTTTAACACTTGTAAAATATTCCTATGTGACTAATCGTCACATATTTTGCGTGGCTAACAAGTCTGTCAACCCAATTTTTTCTTTAGCGATCTGGCGTCCTCCAGCATTTCAACTAATTTATTATTATTTATTAAAAATATAAGAATGTAGTACTTCATTGCCTCAAACTGTCAAGTTCTATCATGAATTTATAAAAAAATCATAAAAGGAAAGTAAAATACGTGGCATTTATGCAGGGATGCTTAATCCTCCTCTGGGGCAAGGTATGAACAAATAAATATGTTGTATTCTATACAACTCATTTAAAGTTACATGGCCCAAGTCGGACCGCTCTCAGAGGTAATTGTAAAGTAATTGTATTACTTTTTGTAAGTAATTTGTAGTTGTAATTAACTACTTTAATGTAGTAGTAATTGCAATTCAACTACTTTTGAAGCAAAGTAATTGGGTAATTAAATTAGCATTTTGGAAGTAATTTACCCATGTATTGGCTAGGAACGCGTGAGGTGAGCTGCTGACGCGGACAAGAAGGGTTGCGGGAGACGGCACGGAACACAATAGGCGACACTTCGCCGTACGCGATTGAGGGCGACGGTAAACTGGCTCGAGTTTTGTGTCGACACGCCGCTTGTCTCGCGGACACGATAGTGGGGGAACTAGCCCTCAACAGCTTTGCTGTAAAAAAGTTGCAGAGAACTGGAAGCATCTCCAACTTCCGATACTCGCTGCATGGCAACACTGGCAACACCGCGCGAGCGTTGCGATGTTGGGAACTATACTCCGTTTCACCCATGTTGTACCGCAGCCGGCGGCTGAAGCACGAGCTCATAGCATTGGCAGCTGCCCTTGGTGCACGAGAGCTTGTGCCGCTGAGGTGCGCCATAGAGCAAGGAGCTCGCGCTTGTAGCCTTTCCTGCGGCACAACACAAGGTGAAACAGAGTAGTAGCTGGCCAGGAGCGGGCGAAGTGGCGGACCGTAAGGTTTTGGTTTGGGTCAACGCATTGACGCGTGCGGCGAACCATGCACAACCTTCAGATTGCAGCTGTGCTCTGCAAATGATCCGACTACCGGGGCGGCAGCATTTCAGTGGTTTCAATACTCAATCTCAAACGAAGTCTGTCCCGGAACCGATCGAAATCTTAATTTCACATAGGGATCACTCACTTTTAGAGTTTGTACACGTACATGATCACAACGTACACGTGTGCCAAAATGTTTCCTCTGACAATATTATCTTGCAAGCTGCAGTGGAGATTTTCTGCAAAACTTAGGTTGACATTGTAGTGGCCGCTTTTGATCTCCCAAGCAGTGTAAACAGCCGCGATAGGATGGTGTGCGCACAATCGCGTTTCCTGTTGCATTGCAAACCTCTATTTTAATTTCAGTAGTGCAAGCACTTAATAGTGAATTTCAGGTCGTTTTCAGACGCCCCCATCGTCCTGGGTGCGCGCTCTCAGAGCATGCTTTGAAGTGGCAGCACGACCTCTTGCTACACATAGCGTTGCCTGAAAACACGATCTACTAAAACTTCCTATTATGCATTGCGAATTTATACTTTGTCATCTTAACGTGGATAAGCGCAAAGGCTACGAGTACGAGCTCCTCGAGCTGAACGGCGGTTTGGCTGCACAAGCAACTGGGCGGCCACCTGTCAATGCTATTCACTCGCGCTTGTAGCTTTTGCGCTTAGGGCTATGTTAAAATAGGGAGTCCTAGTAGATCGTTTTCAGAGGCCCACTATCACTCCAGGCGCGCGCTTCAGAGCATGCTTCGAAGTGGCAGCGCGAGCTCCCGTGATAGCGCGAGCTCCTACATATAGCATTGCCTGAAAACATGATCTACTAAACCTCCTAGTGACACTAAGTACAGACGCGATGGGGGATCGGTGGCCGAGTGGTCTAGCGCACACCAGCTTGGAGCATGCGAAGCAAAGCTTGCGCTGCAGAACCCAGGATCCTGGGTTCGATCCCCACCCCTGCCCGTTTCGATCTAGATGAGAATCGTACCGGCGTGCGGTCGTGTATCACTACTGCGTGATGCACAATAAAAAACCCAGGCTAGCGGTTGTACTGCACTGGCTAAATTTCTCATTCTTCAGCTGGCAGACAAGTCGCCCGTTGAGGCAGACCAAGTTCTAGGCGGTATAAACATACACACAACCCCACTTTTTGTTTTACAGACACAATCGGCAAGTAATGAAAAGAAAAATTTAGAATAAAATAAAAAGAATGCCACCCTCACGCGGATTGCAGTTGTATGCGTGGATGTCGACTCCACACGGCACTCGACCCCACTGCCCCACATGTCCAACGATTGAAACCGAACCTTCATGGCCAACTAGTTCCCTGCATGCAATGCGTGGACTTCGCCGCGATGAGGCGCTTCGTGTTTGGTAAGAAGTCTAACTAGAGCGCCTACATGTTTCTGCATTTCTGTCGTCCGGAAACCTCTAGGCACCCCAAGTCTAAAGCAGGGGACACATGAACGGCAAAACGGGCACCGCGTGCTGATTCCCATATCAACAGCTCAGGACGCTGTGACGTAGACCTATGCCAAGCCGCCACGTCACAGCGTGCGCACAACTTGCCATGGAAACTGCCGCGCGGCGACCTTTTTGTCGCTCATATGTTCCCTGCTTAACATGGCATTGTATTGTGGCAGTTCTGAACTGTACAGCTGAACTTAGTGGACTAAGCGATGGCGGTGGACGACGGGCATGGGACTTCTATTTCATAACTGTTTCTTCGTAGTACCAGCAAATCTGTCTAGCTTCGAAAAAAAAAAGAAATTGTTTACCTATGAAAACAAGTAGGATGTATTCCTTACGACACGCTTGACCATCAAGCTGATTCGCACTAAGATGTCGCCCCTACTTTTAGCTGAAGACATTGCTTGTCTAACGAACACCAGCTGTCCAGCCCGCCACTCCCGTGATACGATAGCAAGTTGAGAATTACGCAGCGAATGCACAAAACGCTTAAAATACTTTCTGCAAACTTTTTTCTTTTTTTTTCAATCAACGTATTAGCAGCTTTTTAGAGGCCACGAAAAAATGGTTTCAGTCTTTTTTTCTATTTTAATACTGAGTGTGTGCCTTCAATGACCCATGACTGGTTATATTTCGTGTGCGTGTCTCAATCGCACGTGATCATATAGAAGAGTGTGAGCGTGACTCAAACCGGCCAGTTATCGATCGGCGGTTTTAGGACGAAAAGGAAACGAATTTCAAGCTGCAAATTCTGTTTTTGGTAGTTTGACTCTCATATCTTATGTACACTAAAAAAAAACTCGGTGAGCATAACTACTTTGTCAATGTCCCTTTAAAGGTGCCAGTGTAACTCAGGGTATTACAGGCACTGGCGTCTACAGCAGAAACCATTCTAAAGCAAAAACTAAAACATAAGGCACTTTGCACGTGCATCTGTCAATGCCTTTGAATATTTACTTTGAATCTTCCCTACTAGCGAGGGAAGCACGTGCAACACATGCATCTAGGTACCCAGCATTCTTCTTTGTGCTGAGGAAATTCAACAAAAGGTCTACTCGATTCCCCAAAGTGCTAGAAAAGATTAAAATCGTTGCCCAAAACACAAACAAACGGTCAGTTTTTCTAAAGAAAGCTTTAATTATTTATACCCCCATACAACTCTCCCCAAAAGGGAAAAAAAACATATGTAATGCACGAGACAAACCTGTACTCAATCGCCGTTTCAGGAGCCTACCCCGTGTCCGAAGCGGAACGTCATTTAACTCCGCAGTCGCAGCGACCGTGCCCCGACCGAAAGCAAACTGCTCCGCTCGAGACCTTCCCTTTCTGGTGCACGTCCCAAGTGCCGAGTAAGTGCCCTTTCGTCGAGAGTAAACCCACATCAGCAACACAGAAGCACAGTACAAAAAAAACAAAGCAATTCACTCTCGCTCGTAGCATATTATCTGGTTCAGAGACAGGGGCGCAGGCCCACCGATCCGCACGCTTATGGCATGTGTCCGCCGGAAAATGGCAAACAAAACCATTCCCGCAGACACGATTCTGTTGGCAAGTCCAAACACAACGATACCGGAGTGAAGAAATTGCGAAATTCTCCCGTGTCTCCAGAAAGGGTTTGCCAGACCGCCAATCCTTCGGCTGTAGGCAGTACAGATACATTTACGAGGTTTCACCTGCCCGACGTTTTCTTCTCTAACGTTTCGTTTCTCCTCTCCCCGTGCGGAAAGAATCCATTCGACCACAGTATGCATTGTTCCCAATCAATGTCCTCCTCGTCCTCTATCACAATAACCGGGGTGGGGTGGGCTGGGCCTCGTAGCGTCCTCTGTACGCTCTCCGACGCTCCTCGAAAGAGTATGTACACGTGGGCGGATACGGCCATTCCACCCGGAAATTCGAACGCCGCCTCTCGAAAACCCCACGATGGATATGTGCCACCAAATGGCGTTGCCGACAAGGTGCCCCTGGCTTTGGCCTCGGCGGGGGGCGGTGCTTGGGCGCCACGAGAGGCGCCACGCCGGGCACGTGGGCCGTGCTGCGGGCTCAGGCATAGTAGCTGGGGGACACCAGGAGATCCGTGATCACTGCCAACTGGTCGTCCGTGAACATCACTTTGTGGTCGCGCCACGTGTCGTGGTGGGTGCGCCTGAAGTTGGACAGCGTCTTCTTGATGGTCGCCTGCCAGAGACACAACCAGGGTTCCAAACACTGCGGGGTCAAGCGAGGTCCACTTCTGCGGTCATGTAGCGAGGCGATATAATTCGTACGGTTGCGAAAAAGAATTACTATAAGGCTCTCGCATCTGACATCACTTCCAGACACGCTACCATGCGGTGTGTCCGAAAGCCACAAAATCCAATGTCAGTGAGCCATCTGCAGCCTTGCCGGTGAAACCTTCAGCTATTTTCTCTGTTGATACGCACGCGAGCGATGCTTTGTTTGCATTGTTATGGCATCGGCAGGGATCTCTCCAAAGCGGGCGGCGACAGTTTGGCCGCCCACCAATCTGGCCAGCTGCCCATCTCTACCGTGTCCAGACTACCTCAATATTTTGCCTCTGCCGAACAAGACGATGCCGATTTTGAAAACGCACGACGCCCCAGCGAGGACACCTAAGCCCTTCTTATGAGTTGTGAATGCGAACGCGTGAACGCCGTTCTTCCGCCTCCCTCAGTTCGTCTGCAGTGTACTGGTGTTGACGGCCACATTCCGCTACTGCCGAGGTTGCGGCCGCCACCGATACAGATGCCTCGGGCACCGCCATGCTCCTGGGCGCCAAGACGAGCAGAGGCAGCCACACCAGCCCAGCCCCCTCCTGGTAACGCCTAACATGAGAGCGGCGGCTGAGCGCGCATTCTCGTGAAGCGGCTGTCAATGGCTATCTAGAAGCCGTTTTGTTCAGCCAATGGGAGAAGGGACATTTCCTTTGCGGTTACAGATGCCGCTGGTTCTGCCTTATGGGACAGTTATTGCTTTCACATTAAAACATGTTTACTTGATGTGTTTCATAGATTTTCTTCTTTGCTTGAAAATTTTATATTGCAATCTTTAATATTCTGCATACATATTGTAAACCTTTCATAGAATAAAGGCCCGTTCACACACTTGCAACCAAGTACGGCTGAGAGACAAGACCTGTTAAAACCTCCTAAAATTTCATAGGACGAGAAAACACACTAGAATGTAGGTACTAGTCTATGCAGTGACCCTGGAACTGCATTTCACAAGAGCGAAGGTTTTGCTGAAGTTCCAAGGTCAAATGTGCATAATACCTATGAGAAAGGCTCGTTTATAACGTTGACAAAAGTTTTTATGAAAGAAAGGATAATGCGCGAGAGAAATAGAAAATATGCCGAATCGCCAAGTTTCCACTGCTACCTAATAGATGGCGCCAGTGTGTTAAGAGATTTTTAGTGGTTTTAAGGCACTCGGTTCTAAGAGGTCGCAAGTGTGTGAACGGGCCTTAAGCAAAAAGTTATCACTACCTGCGTGCTTCCGTGTGAAATTGACGGCTGTGCAAATTACCATTGTGAAACCTCAACAATACCATTCGCGCCTCGAACTTTGAAATTTTATATCTCCGGAATAAAAATTAGCTACAACGTTCAAATGTAGCTTAATGCTCCTTCCAAGAACGTGGCTTTGGAGATTATTTTTTTACATAAATATAAAAAAATATGATTCGGAGCATCATTCTGCTGTGCTAACACTCAAGAGCTAAAAACGATTATATTCGGTGACAGGTTACCAACCAAGCGGCGAACGCCCCTAAAAAGGGATTCACGCCACTCCATTAGCTTCTCTTATTTCTTTTGAGGCCACCAATGCCTTGCCTTGATAAACTATCTTTTCTCAATGTGGGAGTGAGCACGGTTGGCAATGTCGAAGGAGCTGGGGGGGACACCGGGTTCTCGCTGTGATTTTCCAACTTTATGCGCACCCGTATTTAGGCTGCAGTAAGTCACGACGGGATCCGGTTTTGTCTGTGTTACTTCTTTCTGACTCGACTATGAAAATCCAACGGTAGTACTGCTATCAAAACGTTCGTCGCGCCTGCTCCGTGAAGTGTGGTTAGTCCTGGCAATCCATCGTGGCTACGCCGGCACTGCCGTGGCCTTGTTAGCACCGATGGCTTTCTTCTTGTAAGTTCAACGCTCCCCGTGACTAAGAGAAATCGTAGTGGTGGTACAATTGCTTCTTTGCAGTGGGTTCTGCGGGGCAAAGTGGAAATGCTTTGGTAGAACGTAATATGCAGCACCAGATGATCGAGTGACGCTAATGACGTTTGGCCTCGTCAGGTCTCCGTCTGCTCATCTGCTGGCTTTAATAAATAAAGGACGCCACCAAGTGACGCCCCCAGAGTGCTATTTATTCATCCGCGAAATGCGGCACCTTTACTAAGACTCGTCGTGAATGGTTGCACAGTACTTCAGGTAAGCAATGATTGTCTCGTCCTACCAGTGTCACCAAAGAAGGCATCGTCTGTCTAAGCTACAATCGTATCCTGCCGTCACCCTCGACAACACGGGGCAAAGATCTTTTGTTCCTCTTCTCGATAGTCGCGCACTGCTTCGTGACGGGGTCGTTCTGCTTAATCAGCAGAGACCTTTGCTCCTTCTGCTCACACCCGAAACCACCAATGTCGCCACGTTACGTGGGCAGCGGACGACGCACCGTTTTCTCGAAAGGGAGCACAGGCGCATTACGATCGAATTCAATTATATTGTCACCTGCCTAGCCAAGTCGGCAGCGTGCTTGGCTCCCCCGCAGGTGGCCAGGGTTCGATCCCTGCAATCGCCTGTTGTTTTATCTTTCCCTAATAGAAGATTCTAGAATGTTTGAGAATCGTTTGTTCATGCTCCCAATGTATAAGTTCCAGCACAGGTCCAATGTTCTAGGCTTCCAAGGAAGCCTTAAGAGAAGCCGTAAAGGCTCAGTCCCGCTCCAGCGCTCAATCCTGCTACTACACTGCCATCGACGCTCCCGCTTTTATTTGTTTTGTTTGACACATGCAACGTTTAGTTTCTATTCGTTTCATTCGTCGCCTCGTCAATTGTCATTCATGACAATGTCGAACCACGGGTATTTCGAAATATTGTCTATTTGTACAGTCAAAATATCACCTCGAAAACACAATGTAAAAATATAGTTGCCTTGTACGTTTGTATTGAACTTCACCGCCCGGGAGATTCGATACACCGAACTGCGTGCCGCGCCTTGGTAGGGAGGCTTTTCCCGAACACGACTGTCCAAGGGCAGCGAAAGGTTTAAAGAGACAGAGAATAAAAACAACAGTTCGCCTCAACTCCTTAGCCGATCCCCGACCCGACACGACTCCCCCACCACCCTTACCTCCTAAAAGAAATATTTTTGGCTAGTAGAGTGTGTTGGCAATGGTTATGCAATCACACTTTGAATGTCTTGTTTATTTTTGTTTACTGTTTTCTTTCACTGTTTTTTTTTTTTTCTTTTTTTTGTTGCTTGCTTGACTTTTGTTTTCATGAATGAAGAAAAAAAAATTTTTTTTACACGTCTCACTTTTTTCAATTTTTTCTTTTTTTTTTAAAATTTGTTGTGTTTCGTCGTTGGTGTTGTTGAGGTTGCAGCCATGCATGTGCGTAAGGGCAGTGTGGCTCCAGCCAACTAAGGCTCTGCGGCATTAGTGCTTATTGGAAATTTTATTAAGGCAAAAGCCTTATATATGCCACATCGTTCAGTCTTTGAGCGTAAAACATGTCGGTGACACGAAAGGCACGAAAACCTCTCAGTTCGCCACTGGACCATGAGATGGCATTACTTGTGCCAGAATCGACGGAGGCGTGCACGTGGTGCAAACCCAGCGGGAGAGGAGGACACTAGCTCAGGCAGTGGTGAAGAGCGGGCATGCGACATGCCGTGAGATTAACGGCGCCAAAAGTGCGTCGTCAGAGAGCACTCTGTCTTCAGAAGTTCGCTATCACCAGGATCGGCGCTCGGGCTTTCGCCTTCAAATCGTCTTAGGGATAACATAAGAGACCCTGTGAATTTGGTAAGCTCCCGTTGGTCACAATCTTCGGTATTAAAAAAGACGCATAGATATTTCAACTGGTGCTTAAATTAACATACTTTTGTGAGTATATTGAATTATCAATATATTCAACTATTTTACAATCCCCTTTGAATTCAAATCATCCGGGTTCGACCTGCTTCTTTGTGTTTATCGAGGGCTTGCTAGCAGTCTCGAGCCGGCCGAGATAGCCAACGTCTGCCTCTGTGTCCCGCCGCTCCGAGGTGGCCAAAATGCACGGTATAATCGCAGACTTTCTCCTCTAGATCTATCGCGCAAACGGCCTTTACCCATGTCACGCCGACCATATGGGCGTGACGGTTGAAGGCCGTTGCTATTGTGTCATTGGATGCAGTTTTTAACGGCTGCGGGTCGTCACATGGTGTAGATTCAAGATATGCGACGATCAAAATCCTGAGGGGAGAAGTGCTCGGAGCTTTCTGGTGGCAGAACGCGGAGCTATTGATGGTCTGGAATAAAACGTTCGATTTATCTCGATCCTGTGGACGAAGTCAGAATACACGAAAGCGGGTGTCCGCTGTATTGTTTGGGGTTTGCAGGTCGACGCTACAGTTTTTAAAACAAAACATCCTTTACAACCCCCCCCCCCCCCCCCCCCGGGACTATGTTGGCCGTAGCCATCACCCTATCAGATAATGTTCATGCAACAAAAACAGATTATGTTAATACACTGAATACATTATGTTAATGCACCCGCTTACACACTGCAGTGGATAAGCGATTCATAGTTGTGGCTGTCACCCTATTAGGCCATGCTCATGAAACAAATAGATTATGCTAATACACCGAATACATTATGTTAATGCACCAAACTTACACACTGCGGAGCATAAGTGGGTGCATAACATTCCTCACGCAGATGGGAGCTAAACGTAACCAGAGGAAGAAAGAGAGGGCTTCGCTCATTATATATTCCAACCAGTGCGTTGGATCTGCCGCAATTTTTCCTCAATTATAGCGCATTATTTTATTCTAGACTATCGTTCTTATACGACGGTGGGCGCGTCTTGGATTTCTCCTACAAACAGTTTGAAAGCAAATGCCGACTGCCGGCGTTAGCAGAGACCACCGTGGTAGTCATGGGTTCAATTCCCATACGGACACATCTAGAATTTCATTCTTTCTTCCCAATTACCACTCTTTCGTACAGATTGACCTCCGAGATACGCGTTACACATTTCCCAACGCTTTCCGGGGCATTCCGCCACACTTTTCTCAAGGATCCCAGCCCTCGAATGCATTCCGCGTTAAAACGCTTATGTCCACTCACGGGTATGGGCTGGGGGTCGTTGAGGTGGTCCCCTAGGAGCACCAGCACGTCGGGCATGAAGGGGGGCACGTCGTAGGGGAAGGCGTTGACGCACGCGCACAGCCCCAGCACCCCGGCGTGGCGCTCCCGCACGTCCGCGGGGTCCAGGGGCAACGTGGGGCCGCCGCCCCGCCCCCGCCGCTTCTTCTTGGTGCACTGCGCCCGGAAGGAGGCCTGCACGGCACATGCGCGGTCCTTCAAAGCCTTTGTCGAGGAGAGGCGGCCAAAACGGCTTCGGGTCGCGTCCCACACTGCCTCGTTTACCGCATTAAAAAAAAAAATTTTTCTCTACGTTTCCATTGGACAACGTCGTAAAAGTGTCACTGTGTTGCCGCAATACTGGCGGTGTCGTGTCGGTGGCGGCGGATGTGAAAGACGCCTGTTCCACTGCAGGTTGCGCTCCAGCTTCACGACCCACAAAATGTGTGGGTCGTGATACGCGTTACTAGGGTTGTGCGAATATTCGGAATTTCGAATAGCAGTTTCGAATAATACACTATTCGATATTCGCTTCGAGAAGAACTGCACTATTTGCGTTTTTCGAAGTGATTGATGGTGTCGGGTTAGCCTCGTTGAGTGCGCTTCTTAGCGAGCACCGGAGCACTGCGGAGAAGCAAAACCCGCGAAAGCGAGCTCCGCGGGTGTTGCTTCTCTGCATTACATCGGTGCTTGGTAAGAAGCACACTCAACGGGGTAACCTGCCGCGATAAACACTTGGAAAAGTATGAATATCGCCATTAAGTGCTTGGCAGAAACTTTGTGAGTGTGTATATCTACATTGTAGTAAAGGTTTCAAAATTAAACTTACTGTTATGCAAGAGTATACTATGTTGGGCAGAGATGCCCTTACAGCCTGCATTCATCATGCGCGATTCATTCTCTCATAACTCGAGATTAAAGAAAGAATATTTTATATAGCAAGATTTGTAAATCCACTAAATTGGGTATAGTTGGCCATCTCTATAGGATTCATTTTATGTCAAATCTGTCGTTCACTTGCCATCCCAAGTCATCAGACCTTCTTAGTTCAGTTGATAAATATAGACAGATTAAACTTAGCTTGTAAATGGACAAGTGGAACAACCTTCACAAGTTTAGCTGGGTTTTCATCTAAGCATTACGCAATGGTAGTGAAAGGTGTGGAAAAACTATTCGATATTCAATTCGAAAATATTCGGCCAAAACCATATTCGCCTTGGCTGGAACTCAATAATCCACTATTCGCACAAGACTATGCTTTACACAAAGTGGCATCCCAAAGGTGGAATGCCACGACGGCGACGGTGCTCGCATTTGCTCGTACTTCTTGCCGGGACTGCTAGCACCAACCTCTAGGATCGCGGCATCTGACAACATGACACCCTGGCTTTTGCTACGTTACATGCTGCCCCTTGAAGACCACTTTTGATGTATGGGCGGAATAAGACGCTCCAGGCACCAGTCAGACTCGCTCCAGACACCATACTAATACCCAGTATAATATGAGACATGAATTCAAGATACCTTGGTTTAGGACAACCCATAGAAATTACTAATAAACTTAACACCTCAATAAAGAAAAGATCATCTACATGTAATGGAAATAATACCAAATAGTGCTTCATATTAGTGCTTCGCATTAGAACTTCAAAACCCACGTAAAAAGGTACCTTCTGTTATGTCCCATAGAATAAACTTAGTTTGTCAATATTTCCCCGGCATACTCTGAGCACAGCATTGTTAATAGGTCTTTTCCAAAGAAATTTTCTCTGACTGCTCCTCTTGAATGTTGCCACTGTATAAAATACGACAAATACTTTTACAAAAATACAGTCAGTGCGCAGGCGAGCTGGTGCAAGTTTACCATGGTGACTTTAACCTGGGACTGAAGCAGGACGAGGAAAAATTTCGACAGTGGTAAAAAATTGACCGCATCTCCATGTGGTGAATGATGTTGATTGGGGCGAAGCTCTGGTGGTGCTTGTCTGCGTAGACACTGAGCCGCAGCACGCCGAGCCTTTTGTTCGTTTTCATCCATGTCAGAAAGAGAATGTGTGGTATGGAACATGGTTATATACGCATTTGAGCATTTGACCGCAGCGCCCTCTCGTCTATAAACGTTAAGCCAATGCATGCAAAGTTTAACGCGATTATATACACATTTGACCGCAGCGCCCTCTCCTGTATAGACGTTGAGCGGCTACATGCAACGTTTCATCCATGACATCCCCAGCTCTTGAGTTACTACCACATCTCAGAGCCCCCTACTCGTCCCGCGGTCATGGCCGAGTGGTTAAGGCGATGGACTAGAAATCCATTGGGGTCTCTCCGCACAGGTTCGAATCCTGTCGACTGCGCAAACATATAATTTTTTCATCGCTTTTTTGTTTTTTTTTGCCCTACACGAGCACGTGAGCTCACGAGCAGGAGCACGAGCACCGGACGCCAGACGGACGGACATGGCTAGCCCCTAAGGAGCTTTGCTCCTAAGAAAAGAAACAAGGACAGACAACCTCTTTTTTTCTTTTTCTAAAATACCTGTGGCAGACAACATCGAACAGATGTTGCTAGTCCGTTTCTTTTTCTATCAGTGCCAAATGTTTTACACCTTCTGCCCCAGTCTCGGGTTAAAGTCATCATGGTATACTTTCCATTCTTTGCAGATGTACTAATAAGATTACTAATTTTGTGCTGTTGTTTCCTGCCAATGCTACATTTTCCCTAGCTTGCCGACGCAGTGTACTAGGGTGAGCGGGCTTCATCGGGCTGAGTATGTGCTTTTTGCCCTCTCAACCGAGACCTTGTGCCCAAACATAACATTGTCATGTTCTGCGCAAATGGCCGCCTCCCACAGCGTGCTTTTGACCAATCACGGAGAACAATGGCGGGGCTTAATCAAAGCGATACCAAGGGCAAAATGCTGGATCTTTTATGGGACTTACATGAGGCCAGCAAAGAAAGGTCTCGGAGTGCTGTGCGAGCGTATGGCTGAGACAAGACAAAATTTCCACGATAAATTTAGCAAAAAATTCCCGCCAAATTTAGCGAAAAATTTTCCTCCCAAAATTAGCGGGAAAATTTTACCCTCGTGACGTCACACGTGACATCATTATGAGAAACGTCCAATAATGCAACACATTGTTACGCCGACGAGACGCCAACGCCGCTCAACACGGAAACGGCCGCCTAAGAGCTGCACTCTAAAAACTTACGATGGACTGCCACATTTTGTATCGTCACAATGTGGCAGTCGGTTTTACAGCTTAGCATGCCAGAGGCACCGCATGCGGCATTATCCCTTTCAACTAGCACGAAACTGGGACAGCTCATATTGCTGCTGACTGTACACGAGTGGGAAGATAAGAAGGGCGAATTAAACAACCTGTCAACTAGGTCTCTCCAAAAAAGCAATTTTGAGATAAAAAAACACTTCTCTGTTTAGCCTCATGAAATGGTGGAACGTAGCCATTAAAAAAGATGATTTAAATTTAGCCTGCTCGAGTTGTGCTCTTCGTATTTATCTATTTAATTATCGAATATACCCTCAAAAATGCTAGAGATGCAAGACACTACTCAATGTCTTCCGTGAACATCTATAACGAGTCACATGTCCGTTTAATTTACCCAAGCTAAAGCCCCTCGATGTGCTTGCGTTTGTTTTACGAGTAGCATCGAATGAGCCAGCGTACGACGTGGCCGGTCGTCTCGAGCAGACCTTGGAAGCAGATGGCAGCGCAGCACTCGCTCGTGGGACGTGTCTCGTGCATTCGCGCAACAATGGTCGTGGGTACTTGCAAGAAACGCAAGGCGCGAATTTTGTCGAGACGCTTTAAGCTGAACTCGCTAGAGAGTAAGCACAGTCTACGAATAAGCACATTTAATCGAATTAGGTGTGGCCGCCACTGGCCCCGTCCTCTTGCTGTAAGATTTTCGGGATCCAAACTAATTCGAAACTGTTTGAGGAATTGGACGAGATTCTTTTCAAAATACAGTCTATGTCATATTTTGCGATATAAACAATCCCTAGCAATTACAAAGCAGTCTGACCCAAGTCGTTCGAGGGACAAGGGCAAAAGCCGTCGTGCTCCCACCCATTCCGCTAATACTTTGTCGTCACCTACAACAAGCAGAAGGCAAGCCTGAAGTATTGAACCTTCTCGTTGTCACACCCAACGTCGAAAGACACTCACCAGTAGCTCGTCGGTGACCTTGAGGAACTCGCAGTGCAGCAGGCCCCCAGGGTCTCGGCGGCAGTTTCTCGGACCTGTGAGCAAACGGATGGACGCGCACATGGATCGGGTAAAGTTCCGGCTGCCAACGCCTCGACACAATGCCTTGTCTTGTCCTTCAGCGCAAACAAGGCCGTCATTTTATGCTTTGGTCACCTATGAGTGGACGACTCCGTATAAGCTACGCGATCGCTCTTGCAGCCGACCATCAGCCTCGTACTGTGCGACCGCATCCTGGCACGCGGGCATATTTAAAGCCCCTGGTTGGCTGGCACACAATAGATGATACACCTTTTTCAAAATTCCACCGAACAACCTTGGTGGCCGCCAGTGCTAGGGCACGAAGCCTGAGATTGGTTCAGAGTCCCTGTCAAATGCCGAAGCAGTCCTCGTTCTCGACACGAGCCGAGTAACACCGAACACCGACACGGCCCTCGTGTTTAACGCATGCTCGGAGTGCGTGCCCAAACAATGGCCGATTCTGATAACTGGCGTCGCAGCAATTTTGTGGCGTGCACCTTTGAAAAGGGTCGATTTCATAATAGACCCTTCTCCTATTTCCCTATCTTTGCAGTTTCGGGCTCGCTAAGTCCTTCGTATTGATAACCGAGGCTCGCCTGTCTCCCATACTTTTGCCGATACTGTCACGTGTGCAGAAGAGCTTGTCTTGCACCGTCTGGCACCGCGCCCAAGGCCGTTCGAGTGGTAGTGAATCTAGCTCGGTTTGTAGCACCGGGCCGCTGCCCCGCAACACGCTGTCCCGCCGTGTCACATAAATGAACTTTTCCTGGAGACCCTGTTCTTTTCTTGACCACTTTCCAGCGTACGAGAAACTGAAATGCAGAACAAATGGCTGGCAAACCTTGTTTTCGCAGATACCCAAGCAAATGCAAGGTTCCAATGTGGAACTAAAGAAAATCTACCAATCGAATCAAGAATATGCAAACGTCTTTCTCGCTAAATTTGGCAGACAACAGTCCCGTGACACCGTCGGTGTGCCGGATGTTACGTGACACGACACCACTACGTAACAGTGGTGTCCTGTGACACTGACTAATCTGCATGTAACATTAAGGCACTTAATACCGAGGTAAGGTAAGGCGATCGTGTAACCCCATCATAAAAACCCGAGAGTGGGAACAAATGAAAGAACGGACAAGCACACACCGTCTCACAAAAGCACATGCACCATTTTTGAGACCGTGTGTGTGCTCTTTTTCTATTTGTTCCCAGTCTTGGGTTTTCATTATGAAGTTGGTTCATCAGCTTGCCTGCATTTTTTCACCTTCGTCGCTGATCGTGCAACTCTGTTGGATACAGTGGTCATGCGATTACAAAGCTTACGTGATTACATGACAAGACGTGACCCCTCCCAACATTGGTGGGAATACTGTTTTGCGGTGACACTAGTACAGTACACCCGTAGCAATGTTATTTCGAGCTGCTCTCCGCGGGGTGGGGGAGGAGTAGAGCGTTGGACAACAATGCGAGGGACCTGCTTCCGGCGAGGGACAAACTGTTCTCTGTAAAGACACCTGGCTGTGTTATCACGCTTTCGAAACCAGCCCCACAAAAACATACTGCACCAACTAACGTTCGTAACAAAGGGCCTGGATGTGAATCCAGGGCCAACAATGCGCAGAAAAGGGAAATGTTCCTTGAGATTGAAAAAGTTTGAGAACAAAATTGTAGAGCTGAATTGGATGCAGACTGGCTTGACCGCTGTGTCGGCGCTCAACAGAGGCTCACATTCATTCGGTGAGGATGCAAGCCAAAGGCCGATGCGGTAGTTGCATCCAATCTGTGCCCGGAGTGGCCTTCTCTAGGTCGGAAACTCATCGCCGCAACTTTGTCCTTTCGGAGGTGTTTACCCACCTCCAGACGCGGGTCCCTGAGCAGGGCCAGGGTGTGTCCCACGACGGCCTCTCGCCACCGGTCGCAGCTCTGCATGGTGAACAGGTTGGAGAAGACCAGGAACTGCAGGAAGTTGCAGCCGGCTGCCCGGGAGTGCCACAAGGGACTGTTCATCACCTGCGGCATCCAGGGAGGGCATCGTCGTGAAGAAGTGGCACGGTCTATACGATTCGCAAAACGTGCCACAAACTACTCTCGCTATAAGAATGCAGGAAGGGTCAGAGTCTGAGCAAGGCTTACCCCGCGTAAATGCTAGTCTAGCTATTGGGGAAGAGAGCCAACTGTCGCACCCCCGGCGGCCAACTTTAGAACTACACCCGTGGGGACGACGACCGACGCGGTGCTTGGCCGACATAGCCGTACGCTACGTTGGCGTTTGGCTTGGGCTCATCCTCTCCCGTTGCCCGTGTCCGGCACCTGCTCGGCACAAAGGCCAAAGTGGGTCAAGCTCACATCCTCCCCCGACTGCTTTCAAAAAACATCTGGCTTGTCACTTCTCGCCAATGTCACTCCGCGTTTGCTGTTGACACTTTTTACGCTACACTGCGCCTCCACCCTGTCAAAAAAGACGACATAAAGTATAGAGTCCACAGACTTTGTCCCGGCTAAACACCGAGCTCTGGTGAAAAGAAACTATAGCTCTATCACCTTGCCAGTAGCCAGCTACCCACGGAATAAACACAATTTGGAAGAATTTGGAGCCTGTCAGGGTTAGTGAGTTAACAATGCTTAAGAAACAATCGTTGATCGCTCGTAGTTCCTCGAATTCATGCAAACCAAAATGTGCTGCGGTTTATTTAAACTTAATGCTCATAACGCGTATGTCAACATGGCACACCAGTGCATCCTGTACGAATCAATCCGGAGAACGGGTCAGAGCAAACAAGGGCAGTAAGCTTGGAACGGGAAGAGCAAAAGCTTGCACTGCAGGACACAGGGATCCTAAATTCACCACCCCCCCCCTTCCCCCCCCCCCTGTTTCGATCTGTGTGAGCATCGTACCGGCACCAGTTTGTGTATCGCTGCTAGATGGCACATGACCCCTGGCTATCAGTGGTACTGCACTGGCCAAATTTCTCACTTAGAGCGGAGACATACCAGATGCCCGGGCAGAATAATTTGCCGTCGTGCCACAAATGACTTTTTTCTGGGACCTGCAAAGTTCGAACCTCCCACTTAAGATGTTAGTTACCTTTATCAAAATGTCTCGTAATCTCCGCATTCACCAGCCAAAAGCTGTTTGGTATAAAGATGCAAATGCGTGTTCTTGACAATATAGTGATTTGTTGCACTCCTGCATTGCCTCAATCTCCAAAGTTCTCTCAGTCCACTACACCCTCTACTCAGCAAAGTACTTTTTCCGCTCAGGCGCCACCCAAGCCCGAGTGAACCGTGAATTCATGCATTGATTTGAGCCTTGCAAGCGCAGCTTTCTGACAAATTTGCGATGTGCTGAATCTGGTATCTGTGCTGTTTCCAAACCGTGGCATTGTGAAAGCAAAGATGGCCGGTACACGTTCCTTATGGTGTACTGGCACGACAGATCTTTATATCTCTGGAGAAAACCAAGTGCGTTGTAGATCTGCGAGGAGAAAGGGCCGAGAAGGAGGAGGCAGTGCAAAAAATCGGAATGAGTGTTCGCACGACGGAGTTGCAGAAGTTGAGTCAGCGAAGATCTTTTCGTCAACATGTTTGCGTCCCTAGGGGGCTCCTTGTGATCCTTCCCCAAAAGGCAGGGGTGCAAAGGAACGACGGAACCTCTGTAGGCCGGTCGAAAATTCCTGGACGCTTCACGAGGGCTCGGTTGATTAGCGAACATCCATGAGGCGGTGCACGTGACCCCGAAACTCGACGACGTTTAATCCCCTCCTAGGAGAAAAACTCCGTAGCACGAATACGCTGTTAGCTGCCCATTCTCTCTGTGCACATCTAACCTTGTCCGGTGCGTCTTCTTTTTTCAGTCTTTGACAATTGTGCATAAGCAGCAATAGGCACAGGAAGTCCGTGCACCGGAGAGCGAGAGCTTGCCACTCTGTTCACCCAACGGACAGGAGCAGCACCAGAGACCCACACTCGAGCATGCTCTCCGTGCACCAAGTTTTTCTCGAAGCGCGAGTGACTCCTTCGCGCTCCGTGAAGTCAAGTCCTCAAACAAGATGGCTGCGCTGACAAAAAACATGGTTGAGACGAAGGGTACAGTCAGACCGCTGCCCCTTTTCAGTTGAATAGTGCTCCAGCAGGTAAAAATAATTTGATTTGAAAGCCAAGTCACAAATTGGCATTCCAGAAAAGGTTTGTTCGCACATCTCACCTCAAAACGAATTAATGCGCTATCCATGAAACAGTCGCGTATCAATAGCGCAGCAACAGAAAAGCTGTCGAGACAGGAAGAAGGTCAGACCGCTCCTCTCTTTAGAATGTTTAGCCCAGCAAATAAAGATGCCTCGATTAAAAAGCCAAAACGTCAATTAGCGCACCCGAAAAATTCGTTCATGCATTTCGCTGAAAACAAATTGACGGGCTATATTTATAGAGCGGTGGTGCGCCAATAGTAGATTGACGGGTTCCGTCTCGCACTGTAAGATGAAACCACAAAACATCTCTGACAAGTTTGACAGTTTCCTTCATCAACAAAAGAGTTTGAGGATGTCGTCTTTTTTAAGATTCTAAGTAGGGTGCATGTTCGATAAACATATTGGTCGAGGTAACTTTCCAGATATGTGCTCAAAGCAGATCTCTAAATTAAAACGTTTGAAGAAACTTTATAACATCACTGTCTCTCTTACTTTACACTCTGCCATCCCACAGAGGCCTTAATTAATTTATTTTCTAAATTATTCCGGCTTTCTGCCACCCGTATCTACAAGATACCGGGTTTGTGTCATAACTGTTGTAGCCGTGCGATCGGAAGTGGCCCTTGCAGCTCACCGATAGTTTCAAACTGTCACGCTGCTGTACGCTATGCTCCGTTTAGTTGTTGCGCTCGGAGTATGAAACTCGGAGCAACGAAGTAGGAGTAAAAAAGCATGTGCGGACTCGACACGCTTGCGGCTCACACTGCTCGCATGGTACCGGTGTGTTTAGCATCCCGTACTGCCCGTGCATCGAAAGTGGTTGCGAGGTGGTAAAAAATTGTCCCTAAAGCCAGCACGTCGTGCCGTCGGTTGCCACGGTCCTGGCAGACGGTTGTAGAAGTCCCGCGATAAAGTAGGAGGGCATGTAAGCATCACTAGCGTCGCTGTCGTCGCAGCGTCTCAACTCTTGACGACGAAGCTTCTGCGAGCTTTACTACAGATCGACCCACGGTAGAACAGCCGCATCCGACTCTGCTGCTCTGCCACGACCGAGATTGTGGCAGACTGCAGCGTGAACAATGACATTAACGTAAAATTCCTTAAAGGAGCTGTGCAACAATTTCGGTGCTTTGCTTAAGGAAGGACACTACCCAGAAAAAAAGGAATTTCTTAAAAAAAAAGTAGAGTTTGGAAAATGTCACATTTACATCCACCAACACCTGGAGGGTATTCCAGAAAGTTTTGTTTGTTCACACTGCAGTTATTTTTTTATAAATAATTTTCAGTCCAGCGATGCTAAAGAAAAGGTAGAGTTCAAGCACTTTGAACACATTTTTCTCCGTTCCACTTTTTGGCATAAATTTCACTATAATAAAACTATCGTCTTAATATGAAACAATTAAAAGACTTGCCGGTAAGATTTGCGGCTTATGTGCCAAAACTTTATGGAGCCGGTTACTACGAACCTAGATTTTGTATTTCCATGTTCCTTAATTTAAAAAAAATTGTAATTTGCAAAACTTAGCATATTTTCTGCAAAATGCATATTTTCTGAAAATTTTTTCATAGCAACCGGCAACAGGTATTCCAGTATGCATTCCATCAGAAAAATATGTGGTTATCAACACCATTTCTAACGATAGATTCATTGAGAAGATTCTATTCAAAGCTATGCTTTACTTCGGGCCTGAAACATTGCATGCCTTCCCTTATGTGGCTACAAACACCACCTGCAAATATTGCTGAGCGCGCAGCTGAGCCAAGTGGGCAGTGCAACCGTGGCTTAGCGGTTATTGTGCCTGCCTCCCACGCAAAGAGCCAGGGTTCGATTCCTGGGAGTTACTCATCTTTTATTTATCCTTTCAGTTTAATGTTCTGGTGAATTTGAGAACGTTGTTGTTTACTCTACGTCCGAATGTTCTACGCGTCGAACCTTCTACGCCGATTATTCCAGAAGCCCACGCGTGTACATAAGGGGCTATAAGGGGCTTTGCGTGGCGAGCCAAAGTCAGTTTCGCCCCAACGTTCAACTTTGCTGTTACGCCGACTTCAACACGTCCGCGACGCTCTGCTATTATCTTGATTCCTTTCTTTTTAATGCGAAAGCATTAACTGTCCCATGGAGCGAGCCGACGCCATCAGTCTGAAGCGCGAAAACGGCACCTAGTTTCCCCGATTCCAAAGGCCCCATTGGCTGACGCACGGCAACGAGGCTCTTATTGGCCGCTGCGCACGTCAGTTTCAAGCTGCTGATGGCGCTACGTGTCCGTGTCGCCAGCGCGCCAATAAAACTAACCGCCGCAACCCGGGCGCCACCAGTGGCCCCCGCGCCGTTTAAAACGGACACGTTGGATGCGCGCTCGGAGGCTGCTGCTCGTGCCTGCCGCCGACCAGCAGGCGCTTCTGCCGCCTCCATCATCCACGCCCTCGTCGGCGATGCTTCTGCTTTCTGCCTCGCCGCCGACGAACGATGTTGCGTCACGCTTCCACTCATCGCACATCGTCGGCGCGTGCTCTGCTTGTTTCACTGCCGGGCCAACTACGGCGTCGCCTTCCATCATCCACATCGCCGGCGAGTGGCTGCTCGGCTCACTGCAGCCGACGAACATGGCGTCGCCTCCATCATCCACACCGTCGGCGGTGCTGGACGGCCTCGCCGCCGACCAACATGCTGCCGCCTCCACATCCACATCCTCGGCAGTCGCCTTCTGCCATCCGCATCGTCGGCGATGCTTCTGCTCGTTTCACTGTCCACGAACATGGCGTCGCCTCCATCATCCACATCGTCGGCGGTGCTTCTGCTCGTCTCGCCGCCGACCAACATGCCGTCGCCTCCATCATCCCCATCGTCGGCGATGCTTCTGCTCGTTTCGCCGCCGACCAACATGGTGTCGCCTCCATCATCCCCATCGTCGGCGGTGCTTCTGCTCGTCTCGCCGCCGACCAACATGCCGTCGCCTCCATCATCCCATCGTCGGCGGTGCTTCTGCTCGTCTCGCCGCCGACCAACATGGCGTCGCCTCCATCATCCCCATCGTCGGCGGTGCTTCTGCTCGTCTCGCCGCCGACCAACATGGCGTCGCCTCCATCATCCCCATCGTCGGCGTGCTTCTGCTCGTCTCGCCGCCGACGAACATGGCGTCGCCTCCATCATCCCATCGTCGGCGGTGCTTCTGCTTGTCTCGCCGCCGACCAACATGCCGTCGCCTCCATCATCCACATCGTCGGCGTGCGGCTGCTCGTCTCGCCGCCGACCAACATGCCGTCGCCTCTAGCATCCACCATCGTCGGCGATGCTTCTGCTCGTTCTCCGCCGCCGACGCAACATGGCGTCGCCTCCATCATCCCCATCGTCGGCGGTGCTTCTGCTCGTCTCGCCGCCGACAACATGCCGTCGCCTCCATCATCCCCATCGTCGGCGGTGCTTCTGCTCGTCTCGCCGCTGACCAACATGCCGCGTCGCCTCCATCATCCCCATCGTCGGCGGTGCTTCTGCTCGTCTCGCCGCCGACCAACATGCGCGTCGCCTCCATCATCCACCATCGTCGGCTGGCTTCTGCTCGTCTCGCCGCCGACCAACATGCCGTCGCCTCCATCATCCACATCGTCGGCACGCCTGCCGCGTCTCGCCCGACCAACATGGCGTCGCCTCCAGCATCCACATCGTCGGCGGTGGCTTCTGCTTGTCTCGCCTGCCGACCATGCCGTCGCCTCCATCATCCCCATCGTCGGCGGTGCTTCTGCTCGTCTCGCCGCCGACCAACATGCCGTCGCCTCCATCATCCACATCGTCGGCGGTGCTTCTGCTCGTCTCGCCACCGACCAACATGCCGTCGCCTCCATCATCCACATCGTCGGCGATGCTTCTGCTCGTCTTGCCGCCGACCAACATGCCGTCGCCTCCATCATCCACATCGTCGGCGGTGCTTCTGCTCGTCTTGCCGCCGACCAACATGCCGTCGCCTCCATCATCCACATCGTCGGCGGTGCTTCTGCTCGTCTCGCCGCCGACCAACATGCCGTCGCCTCCATCATCCACATCGTCGGCGGTGCTTCTGCTCGTCTCGCCGCCGACCAACATGCCGTCGCCTCCATCATCCACATCGTCGGCGGTGCTTCTGCTCGTCTCGCCGCCGACCAACATGCCGTCGCCTCCATCATCCACATCGTCGGCGGTGCTTCTGCTCTGTCTCGCCGCCGACCAACATGCCGTCGCCTCCATCATCCACATCGTCGGCGGTGCTTGTCGTCTCGCCCCACATCCTCGTCATTGCAGCCGTTCCGCCGACCAACATGCCGTCGCCTCCATCATCCACATCGTCGGCAGTGCTTCTGCTCGTCTCGCCGCCGACCAACATGCCGTCGCCTCCATCATCCACATCGTCGGCGGTGCTTCTGCTCGTCTCGCCGCCGACCAACATGCCGTCGCCTCCATCATCCACATCGTCGGCGGTGCTTCTGCTCGTCTCGCCGCCGACCAACATGCCGTCGCCTCCATCATCCACATCGTCGGCGGTGCTTCTGCTCGTCTCGCCGCCGACCAACATGCCGTCGCCTCCATCATCCACATCGTCGGCGGTGCTTCTGCTCGTCTCGCCGCCGACCAACATGCCGTCGCCTCCATCATCCACATCGTCGGCGGTGCTTCTGCTCGTCTCGCCGCCGACCAACATGCCGTCGCCTCCATCATCCACATCGTCGGCGGTGCTTCTGCTCGTCTCGCCGCCGACCAACATGCCGTCGCCTCCATCATCCACATCGTCGGCGGTGCTTCTGCTCGTCTCGCCGCCGACCAACATGCCGTCGCCTCCATCATCCACATCGTCGGCGGTGCTTCTGCTCGTCTCGCCGCCGACCAACATGCCGTCGCCTCCATCATCCACATCGTCGGCGGTGCTTCTGCTCGTCTCGCCGCCGACCAACATGCCGTCGCCTCCATCATCCACATCGTCGGCGGTGCTTCTGCTCGTCTCGCCGCCGACCAACATGCCGTCGCCTCCATCATCCACATCGTCGGCGGTGCTTCTGCTCGTCTCGCCGCCGACCAACATGCCGTCGCCTCCATCATCCACATCGTCGGCGGTGCTTCTGCTCGTCTCGCCGCCGACCAACATGCCGTCGCCTCCATCATCCACATCGTCGGCGGTGCTTCTGCTCGTCTCGCCGCCGACCAACATGCCGTCGCCTCCATCATCCACATCGCTCGGCGGTGCTTCTGCTCGTCTCGCCGCCGACCAACATGCCGTCGCCTCCATCATCCACATCCTCGGCGGTGCTTCTGCTCGTCTCGCCGCCGACCAACATGCCGTCGCCTCCATCATCCACATCGTCGGCGGTGCTTCTGCTCGTCTCGCCGCCGACCAACATGCCGTCGCCTCCATCATCCACATCGTCGGCGGTGCTTCTGCTCGTCTCGCCGCCGACCAACATGCCGTCGCCTCCATCATCCACATCGTCGGCGGTGCTTCTGCTCGTCTCGCCGCCGACCAACATGCCGTCGCCTCCATCATCCACATCGTCGGCGGTGCTTCTGCTCGTCTCGCCGCCGACCAACATGCCGTCGCCTCCATCATCCACATCGTCGGCGGTGCTTCTGCTCGTCTCGCCGCCGACCAACATGCCGTCGCCTCCATCATCCACATCGTCGGCGGTGCTTCTGCTCGTCTCGCCGCCGACCAACATGCCGTCGCCTCCATCATCCACATCGTCGGCGGTGCTTCTGCTCGTCTCGCCGCCGACCAACATGCCGTCGCCTCCATCATCCACATCGTCGGCGGTGCTTCTGCTCGTCTCGCCGCCGACCAACATGCCGTCGCCTCCATCATCCACATCGTCGGCGGTGCTTCTGCTCGTCTCGCCGCCGACCAACATGCCGTCGCCTCCATCATCCACATCGTCGGCGGTGCTTCTGCTCGTCTCGCCGCCGACCAACATGCCGTCGCCTCCATCATCCACATCGTCGGCGGTGCTTCTGCTCGTCTCGCCGCCGACCAACATGCCGTCGCCTCCATCATCCACATCGTCGGCGGTGCTTCTGCTCGTCTCGCCGCCGACCAACATGCCGTCGCCTCCATCATCCACATCGTCGGCGGTGCTTCTGCTCGTCTCGCCGCCGACCAACATGCCGTCGCCTCCATCATCCACATCGTCGGCGGTGCTTCTGCTCGTCTCGCCGCCGACCAACATGCCGTCGCCTCCATCATCCACATCCTCGGCGGTGCTTCTGCTCGTCTCGCCGCCGACCAACATGCCGTCGCCTCCATCATCCACATCGTCGGCGGTGCTTCTGCTCGTCTCGCCGCCGACCAACATGCCGTCGCCTCCATCATCCACATCCTCGGCGGTGCTTCTGCTCGTCTCGCCGCCGACCAACATGCCGTCGCCTCCATCATCCACATCGTCGGCGGTGCTTCTGCTCGTCTCGCCGCCGACCAACATGCCGTCGCCTCCATCATCCACATCGTCGGCGGTGCTTCTGCTCGTCTCGCCGCCGACCAACATGCCGTCGCCTCCATCATCCACATCCTCGGCGGTGCTTCTGCTCGTCTCGCCGCCGACCAACATGCCGTCGCCTCCATCATCCACATCCTCGGCGGTGCTTCTGCTCGTCTCGCCGCCGACCAACATGCCGTCGCCTCCATCATCCACATCCTCGGCGGTGCTTCTGCTCGTCTCGCCGCCGACCAACATGCCGTCGCCTCCATCATCCACATCCTCGGCGGTGCTTCTGCTCGTCTCGCCGCCGACCAACATGCCGTCGCCTCCATCATCCACATCGTCGGCGGTGCTTCTGCTCGTCTCGCCGCCGACCAACATGCCGTCGCCTCCATCATCCACATCCTCGGCGGTGCTTCTGCTCGTCTCGCCGCCGACCAACATGCCGTCGCCTCCATCATCCACATCCTCGGCGGTGCTTCTGCTCGTCTCGCCGCCGACCAACATGCCGTCGCCTCCATCATCCACATCGTCGGCGGTGCTTCTGCTCGTCTCGCCGCCGACCAACATGCCGTCGCCTCCATCATCCACATCCTCGGCGGTGCTTCTGCTCGTCTCGCCGCCGACCAACATGCCGTCGCCTCCATCATCCACATCGTCGGCGGTGCTTCTGCTCGTCTCGCCGCCGACCAACATGCCGTCGCCTCCATCATCCACATCCTCGGCGGTGCTTCTGCTCGTCTCGCCGCCGACCAACATGCCGTCGCCTCCATCATCCACATCGTCGGCGGTGCTTCTGCTCGTCTCGCCGCCGACCAACATGCCGTCGCCTCCATCATCCACATCCTCGGCGGTGCTTCTGCTCGTCTCGCCGCCGACCAACATGCCGTCGCCTCCATCATCCACATCCTCGGCGGTGCTTCTGCTCGTCTCGCCGCCGACCAACATGCCGTCGCCTCCATCATCCACATCCTCGGCGGTGCTTCTGCTCGTCTCGCCGCCGACCAACATGCCGTCGCCTCCATCATCCACATCGTCGGCGGTGCTTCTGCTCGTCTCGCCGCCGACCAACATGCCGTCGCCTCCATCATCCACATCCTCAGCGGTGCTTCTGCTCGTCTCGCCGCCGACCAACATGCCGTCGCCTCCATCATCCACATCGTCGGCGGTGCTTCTGCTCGTCTCGCCGCCGACCAACATGCCGTCGCCCTTAGCGTCGTCCTCTAGGACAACGCTAAATCCTTGTCGTTCTTGAGATCAAACTAGAGCTCGTTATAGATGTCGTCCTCTAGGACGTCATCCAGACGCCTTGACGTCGTCTACGACAACGTCTTAGGACGACGTCAAAGTCAACATCTAGAACCAACTCCAAGACTACCTCTAAGATGACCTCTAGGACGACGTTGAGAATGACATCCTAGAAAACGACTTCTAGGACAAAGTCGAGGATGCCAAGGTCGTAAGGCCCTTCGAAGAGGGTGCGAATGTGAAGGAGTGCGTACTGCCGCTCAGCATACGTGCAACACAATGGGGTGCAAGCACAGTGAGCTGAAATGGTTTACTGCGCATGCCTACTGCATATTAGGAGGCCAGATACCATATAGACAGAAACCTGTGATGAGTAGCTTAATAATGCTATTGCATTAAAACCACTTCTGCTGCAAGTCCTAGTATTTATTTTAAAAAAAATGACAAAGATTGAGGTTTTTGGCACTTCTCAACTCTTTTACCACTTTCCGAGTCACGTGCGCTGTACGTGAAAGGGGGATGCATGGTGTTCCGGTGAAGCTCTCTTTCCAGCGCCATCAGTGAGCAGCAAGAACTCACTTGCTCGCGACCACGAGACCACGTGCTTACGCCCATCCGGCCGGCCGGCTTCTGGCGGCTCCTCGTGGTAGCAGATAGAGACAACGGTTTTGTTGACCACGGACAGATGGCGCCACTAAAACTCTGTATAATAAAAATTTTGTCGATGATAGCACGTTTTCGGCACATTCATATTTATGTTGGAACAACAAGATTTATAGAAAAATTACCTTTTATCGAGCACATAGTTGCACAACTTGCTATTTTTTTACAAATCCCCCTTTGAAGTCATGCCGAGTGGTTCTCACGGCTGCCGCCTGCGGCTGCAGATCGGGAAATATTCCAATATTTGCCTCGCAATCACGAGGCGGAATTGCAATATTTCGAAGGAAGGAGATGTGTTTTCTGTCCTTTGCAACAAGATGAACGAGGTCGAAATTTCAAGATATAAATTCCTTCAACGTCAAAATTATTACACAGCCCCCTAAGAGCACTCATCTCACCCCGCTTCAAACCACGTGAAATGGGAACCGATACTGCAGATTGTGGATACAAAAATTTGTGTTCCGCAATGCAATAAACATGCCGGAATTTGCTCCAAACTCCCCCATCACAGGAATGTATACTGCAGAACGCGGACGCGGCGGATTCGCGCTTCACGGTGCGAGTAACACGTGAGAACCCACTACTAACTTGGGCATCACGGACACTGATATTGCATGCACAGGTCGCGCGCAAAGCT
>JAZHYW010015095.1:0-25511 GCA_037355805.1 Ixodes ricinus
GAAGGGTCCATACACAGGAAGCTCGCCTTCGCCGAGCTTCCTGTGTAGATCACAGCGATGAACTTTTCCAAGCGCTTAAAGACAAAATAAGCGTTCCAGATTTTGTAGAGTGCACCGAAAAAAAAGAGCGAATTATTTTTGTCGAATAAAGATTACTCAGTAAAACATAAAATTCAATAAGTATCTCTTAATTGAGACAATCGAGGTATTCGGACATTTGGTTTTGCTAAAACCCGAGCAAAAATGGCGTTAAAAATGCATGAAAAACATGTCTATGGTCACTTCATAAACATTACTATGTTCACGCTTCCTGCTTCGCGATTGGCTATTCGGCGTCCCTGTCGGCCGGTGCGACGATCCCATTAGTTACTTGAGCAATAATGAAAAGGAACAGAAGTAGCCACGCCCTTAATTTTTTAGAGACACTAGCTGAACGCTCCCTAAAATGTTTATTTTTTATTTTTTTAGGTTACTTAATATGGTCTCAGGAGACTACCCAATCAATATTTTGCTGCAGAGCCACGTGTACGTTTAATAAAGCCGAAAACTTAATCTGCTCGAAACTGAAACCTAAACACGAGCACCGAAGCTCATGGCCGGAAGTCAGGTGGTTTACACCCGACCGCGTTCGTTTTCTCTCCGCTTCTCCGGCGTGTGAAGCAGATGACGAAGTTGGTGCAGCGTTTGTCGTGCGATTGCTTCGCACTTTATCCTTGCCATTTGATGTTCTGCGCTTGAAGATCGACTGGCCGCTACCACGTACGAAAGTTCCGAGGTAGTGGCCCCACGCCCGTCGCAAGGTTAGTCCCTCGTGCGCCACTATCGCGTCGTCCAGCCTGCGGTACGCCGTGCCATATTGAGAAGGGCGTGCAGATGTACTTCCTAAGATCTACGCAGCATATGTTTTGTAGGTAAGCGTATTTGCAGTTTTTTGGGGGCCGTAAAAATGGGGTTCATATTGTTTTTGTTTTTAATACTGAATATGTGGCTTAGATGACTCACGGCTTTGAATATATTTGGAAGGCATAGTTTGAACGCCACGTGTCCATAAAACCGAGAGGGAACGCGTCTCAAACCTCGCACTAGGTGCTTGAATAATCATCAGTGCGTGATTTATTTCCGTTGTCGCCCTTCTATTCCTAGGAAAAGAAAGCAATGGAACGCTTGTGGGAAGAGCATCACGAAGAGCCTACAGAGCAAAGGCACGACTTCCTCAAAAAGGACCAGTCTGGTCTGGTAGAGTTTCCACTCAACGTCCCAGTTCCTCGGCGCAGAAACACCATCGTGCCAAAGAAGTCCAGTACACCTCCAGTAGCGAAAGAGCGAGTACTGCTTAAGGGCACGGCGACGGTGGCGGGAACAACATGGCCTCTTGAACACTCGAACGAAGAGCAGCGGTTAGCGTTAGCACCCCCTGTCCTTGAGGTGTTTCAGGGTCCAATACGTGAGTCCATAATTTTTATTTTAGATAGCTGATCCAGAGGCGGTGCAGAGATTTCTCTGTACTTTCAGTAAATATTGTTTACAATTAATCCCTGGCTTGCACAACTTACCATGAAACAAGATGAACACGTACGTGGAATATACATAGGTGTCACAAAAGAAAATTTACACGGTCTTTTTACCGCAAAAATTAGGCATCGCCGAACGCTCATCTCCGCCCAAAGCGTAGAGCTAGAAGGTCACAACTGCAGCCAAAGTTTCAGCCTGATCCGATAACCTTAATCAAAAGTTATAAGTGATTTTCTGAAAATTTCAATGGGAAAATGGAGCCCATTTTTGCCCGCTTTCGGTTTCTGGTGCCATAGAGCCTCATGTCTTAGAAAACTCCGTCGGCCGCCATTTTCCCATTGAAATTTTCAGAAAATCACTTATAACTTTTGGAATCGTTATCGGATCGGGCTGAAACTTTGGCACCTGGTTGTGACCTCTAGCTCTACCTTTGGGCGGCGAATGAGCGTTCGGCGATGCCTAGTTTATATTTTGCGGTAAAAAAGAGCGCGTAAATGTTCTTTTGGGACACCCTGTAGTTCGTTTCAGCTTAAGTCCAGACGCCGCCGAGGCTACGAGCAAATGCGAACAACAAGGAGCGTCTAAAAACGCAAAATGGTTAGGTCTTTTCTGTACATGATTGGTCTAGCGAAAATAGTACATCTACATGAACGTGACGAACTCCATAGCGTTCGTTTTTAACACTGTCTGGTTGGTCCCACCAGCTCAGTAGCGTCGGCTGCGTAAGCATAGCAGATGTACGCGAGCGCGCTCGAGAAACTAACCAAACTACGTTCGCTTCTTCAACATTTGATTAAGTGAAAATACCTCGTTGATCATTTAGTTTTCACTGCACAATACAAATTAAAGCACTAAATATGAGCGATAAAAAGCGCTATCAAAACGTTTTTTTTAAACTTAGAGTAACGTGACGATATGTTGCTTTGTAAACTGTCCCTGAGAAACAAAGCACACACACTTACGAATGAATATGATGATATATGTAATATCCAGAGAGTACTTCTGCATTCAATAAAACGAATACGTTAGGTCTTCTTAAGGCGACAGTGTCTATGACGACCAGGAAACAATCACGCTGCCCATTTCATTACTTCTAACTGCAGTGCTCTCGCTGCCTTGCGTCCCTTCTCCATAAAAAAGTTCCAACGGGGCACTCGTGAAAAGGAGAGACAAGAACATATATCTATATATAAAGAAAAAACCTCTTGTTAAGGAAGGAACAGTACGGCCTTGCAGCGGTTCCACAAAACGGTGGAGTTTGTCCGCCTTTAAAATTAATCGAACCCAGGCAGTCAGGTCGATCACCCGTACAAAGGGACCGTGTACTTCTAGAGGCCGCAGTGACAGCGATGGTGCCACCGTTGTTTCTAGGCCACTCGGACTATGAGCGACGGTTGACGACGGTGCCGCCTGCCGTGGCCGTGCTCCGGAGACCAGTAGCTGAGCTCTAAATGCCTATTTTAGGTACTAGTGCGTGAAACGGGCAGTCGGCCGATTTTTTAGCCACCCAATCTCAGAATATTGAGGCTTTTTTTTGAATGGCATTTTATTTGCCACCTCTAATTTCAGAATATGATAGAGACAGAGAGAGAGAGAGAGAGAGAGAAAGAGAAAGAGAGAGAGAGAGAGCGAGCGAGAGAGAGAGAGAGCAGATAGAGAGAGGGATTAAGGGAATACCAAAACCAACATTCAAATTTCCCCGCGCTTTCCAGGACCGTGACGTAACCGACGCTATGTTGAGATGGAGCCGCTCCATCAGCGCCAAAAATGAGTAGTACGTCACGGCGCTCAACGGCTTCGTGCGCTTGCTATCTCCGGTTTAAGCCAATCACGCACAGTGAGTGCGCCACAATCACACGTTTTTTCAGCGCGTGATTTGTTTAGCCAATCTGGGTATAATTATGTCCCATTTGAATAAAAGTCCTAGGACACCTAAGCACTTTATGAGTTGTGAATGCAAAAGCATGAATGTCTTTCTTCCGCTCCCTTAGTTCGTCTGCGGCGTAGTGGCGTGGACGGCCACGTTTCGCCGGCGGAAGGCCGAGCGCGCGCTTTCGTGAAGTGGCCGCGCCGAGTTCGGCCGTGCGACCTCTCTGGAGTCTGCCCGGGCGGACTCTGTCTCTGCCGCCTCCGCTCCCTCCTTTACCGGCGGCGGCGCCGCTGCGTGCGCTGCGCCGCCATGGAGAGGGCTTTCCTGGTGGCTTTTTTGGAACTACGCCGCACGAGAGCCAATGGGAGCCTCGTTCCTTGATGACGCGCGCCAGTCAATGGGAGCATAATCCATCAGAAATCGGCTTCACTTGAGAAAGGAGATTTTAGGTGCCGTTTGGCCAACGTTTGGCGTGGTTTCAAAGCATGACGACGTCAGTTCGCTCCAAAAGACAGTTAACGCTTTCACATTAAAAAATCTTGAGAACAGTGGCCACGTGATAACGGCGCCGCGTGTACACACACACACACACACACACACACGCAGCACGCACCACACACACGCACACACACACGCACACGCGCACGCACACACACAAACACACACATACACAGAGAGTTTTTTTATTCTTACAGATTTTGTTTAAAAAAAGCCATGAAAGGTATACACTTATGCGGTTTGTGCGAGTGAGTTATACGCCCAGGGGACATTATGAGGGTAGCTAATCTTTGACGATAAGTCGGCTTAATTATTTAAATTCGTTAATTATCTTTTTAATTAGTAGAAAATAGTCATATGGTTCTAGTTAGAAATTTGCTGAGCGTCGTCAAAAACCCCTAAATCAGTAATTTCAAGAAGACTTTGAGCGCGTGAGAAGCGCAGTTGTGCGCTAAAGTTACCACTCGTGGAGCAGGTACAAGGCTGGGGCTAGATAAGAGACGGAAAAATTGTGCAGGCGCCTATAACGCAACCGCTAGCCTTGTACCTGCTCCACGAGTGGTAACTTTAGCGCATTACTACGCTTCTTACGCGCTCGACAGTCTTTCTGAAAATGACTGATTTAGTGGTTTTCGATATCGCTCAACAGGTTTCTAATTGAAACCATATGCATATATTCACTAATTAAAAGGTTAACTAACAAATTTTAATTAATTAGCCGATTTATCGTAAAGATTAGCCATCCACATAATGCTCCCCGGGCGTATAACTCACTCGCACAAACCGCATAAGTGTAGCTTTCATGGCTTTTCTTAAAACAGATCTGTAAGAATAAAAAAAAAAAAAACACCCGGTATATATATACAAAAGCCTAAACACTATGCTTAAATTTTATGCGTTGACATTTAGTTTACTAATATACTGCCATTAAAAAATATATGAAGGACTCTCCTCTTCTACAGCATGAATATGTGTTCTGTCATTCCGATAGTTGAAAATGTAAAACATATCCACTTGTCAACGCAGTATCATTTGCAGGCTTTCTATTGTCCTTAGCTATTACCGACTAGAATTAATTTCCAGATTTAACAATCCGAGACTGTTTGCATTATATTTCGTTATGCCTCTGATGACTGCTAGTGAAACTACGTAATTGCTATTTTCAATTGATGTGTCTTTTTTCAATTTGATTGCTTGTTAGGTATACTGCTGGTTTTATAGATCTTTGTTAATCTTCACTTTGAGCAGCTAGCAAAGAATCCTCCAAGGTCTATATAAAGACACCTAAAGATAACAAAAAACGCCTTTCAATAATTGCGCTTCAATGGGACAGGGAAGCGGGCCTTCTTCATTTGCAACTAGCGTGAAGTTTTGACAGCTTCGCAACAGACACGAGAAACATTTTACTGCAACATTGGTTCAACGTGACATAGTTAAGCTCAACGTGTCATATGCCTAACAAAGGTAACGCCGGACAAAAGCTCACCGCGGACAAAATCTCCCCGGACAGAAGCTCACCGGACAAAAGCTCACCGGACAAAAGCTCGCCCGTTTTTTGACGGAGCCAAACAAAGCTCACCTCAATTTGTTTTTTTTTTTGCCTATTCGAGAATGCAGAAGCATGGAACGAAATGAAGTGCCCGGACGCGATGAGACATTGGACTGCATTTTGGAGAACTTGTACCCCATCCACCTTTGAGTTGCGAATTCTTAAAAATATTTTGAAAGAACGGGAGTTGGGCCTTTTGGAAAAATACAAGACTTATATGACCAATTTAGAAAACTGTACGGTTGGTTTTTGATGAAGGCTCGCGTTTTCCTTCCACTACACGCTTGTTCCCTGAAGACTTAACCATCAAGGAAACGTCTGCCAGGTTACATCGGCTACCTGCTGGGCCAGCGCACGGTTGCACGTATGTCAGCGGCGCGCCTACTGCTATGCTTCTGTTCCTTCTGCGGCGGCACCCAGAGTGAATTCTTCCCTTCGCCCCTGACTCTGCGTCGACGACGACCGGAGTTTCCTCCGGTACGGTAGGAATGTGCGGCGATCGTCACTTTTCAAGAATAAAGACGGGATGAACCGCACCTGCGAAGGTTGGGTACCGGGTTCCAGAAACATCGTCGGCCACGCCCATCAGACGTGCCTGAGGCTGATTGAATGCGTACAGCAGAATCAGGCGCTCACGTTGCCGCGGCGTTGACACAAGCCCGGAGAGAGTGGGCCCAAAAGCAAAGTGGGTGCAGCAAACCACTCTGCACTCTCTGAGTCGTCTTGAATATTTGCGAGGGCTTTGCGCTGTACATCGAGATCTACCAAGACTTGCTGGAGCTCGTGGGGACTGCATTCACTTCTAACCAATCGATAAATAAACTTGTTTCTCGACAAAATCAACAAACTGTCGCGCCTGTACAGCTTGAATTTATCGTTTGCCTTTTTTGTGTCGCAGGCATGCCTAAGTTGATCCGCACTCGTGTTAAGACCTACCATAGCCAGAAATTTTCTCGTGGTGAGCTTTGTCGGGGTGTGTGAAAAAATGGGTGAGCTTTTGTCCGGGTCTGTGGCAAAATGGGTGAGCTTTTGTCAGTGAGCCTTTGTCCGGTAAGCTTCTGCCCGATGAGCTTTTTGTCAGAGTGAGCTTTTGATCCGGGATTCCTGACTAAATACAGTAGTCTGACAAAGTCACGGTGGTTTGCTGAAAATTAAAGACAATATAAGCGGAAAAGAGGTTAAACATTGTTCAAGTCAAATAAAAAGAACGTGCTAGCTTAAAAAAACAAGCAAACAAATCTCCAGCGTGTTTAAAGGTGACAGTGAGACATGTAACGATTTAAAACTTGCTGTAAGAGTTGTCAAGGTTACTCATCTCACTTCCCTCTTTTTTTTATCGCGAACTTTCTCTTCCAGATGAAGGCACGAATGGGATGCTTAGCCGTAGGAATAGGGCCGAGCGATGGAGCACATGGGGCAGACTCGCCCCAGGAAGAGGAACACAACTACCCAGATAGCGGTTCCGCCCAGCGCCGAAATCTATCAACAAGAAGACATCGTCGTCTCCACGCAGTCGCGTGGCTGCCCGTACGCAGGAGAGCCGTGCACTTCTTGAAAGCACGAAGAGACTAGCGAGATGGATTTCCGTTGGTCAATGGGCCCCGATCCGGACGAAGAGCGACTGGTTGGTGACGGCGCCGTCTTCCGTTACTCTGTTTTTTGAGATCCAACGGTGTGAGTGGGAAAAAAAGCGTGCAGCTTTCAATACGGTCGGAAATAATCACGGTCATATATGAAATCGTAGAAGAACGTTTTTCGCCGGATCCCAGGGGGCCTGCCGGTTCTTTGCCGTTGCTAGCCTGGGGTCCTGTGTGGCTGACACTGTAGTACGAGATTTTAGCATTGCATGCCTCAAAGCGCTCTCTGCGCTTAAAAATTTATATGGCGTCGTCGTCACTGCGCATCGTCCAACGAAAACTCAAACAGCATTCTTGGTTACTTGGATTGCTCTCTTGCTTGCTCTAAAACGTTTTGGTTGCACGTGCTTGGTTGCTAAAGTGTTTCGTGTTCATGGTAAATACCGATACGCCGCCCGAGTAACCCCGGGGCCAGTTTTATCAAATTAAAAAAGAAAACTGAACACACATGAGCAACAAAACTGTCTCCCATAAAAAAAAAAAAAAACTGTCGCGGGAAGTTTTTATTTCTTTATTTTCGAAACCTCTATCGCAAAGGTGCACACAAACCACTGCCCGCTCTGAAATGTCCGACGGCAAGCTTCTTTTTTTGAACGACACGCGTCTTATCTTGCTTCTCTCATTGATGCCGGGACGGCTTCGAATATTCGAGTGATGTTCCTCCAGGGATGGGAATCGCCCGGTCATGTGCCTTGTTTCCTTAAACACTAGCGCTGATAGCCTTAAACAAACTGTAGTCGGGCGCCAATACTTTTTTACATCAAAATACACTTATTTTGTTTAAAGTAACGCCACCCCCCCCCCGAGAAAGAAAAAAGCCCGCTCACGGGTCCTATTTCGGCCAGGGCGCGTCTTTTGAGCTCCGGCCCCAGCACGCACTCGACAGACTTCCGCGATGGCTACAGCCTCCTCTATACTCACAAAGCAGCGAGTTCGACTACGGAAGCGCCGTAGAGTGGCCAGTCTGAATTTGGAGCACGAGGATCTGAGTGGCACGGAGGCAGCCAAGAGTCATTTCTCGAGACCCCGGAGCCATAGAATAGGGAAACCTGGACGTTAGCTGCACTGCTTTTGCAGCGGCGAAGACCCGAAACGCCTTGTTCGCTCGGGAGGAGTGTGTTTCGGCGTCTCTCCTGCAGCCCGAGAGCGCACGTCGCGTGAGTACTTCTCTCATCCGTTGTTGTTACCGCTCCACCTTTCCCGCTTCTGCGGCCACTTCTCATGCGGGACCAGTCCCCGGAAAAACGTCCCCGGAAAAATATCCCCGGAAAAAAAGTCCCCGGAAAATATGTCCCTACGGAAAAAAAGGCCACAGGTGGAAAGTAGGAAAAAACGTCCCCCAAAGGGTTCACTATCGCTGTTTTTTTTCCACAGATGTCATCATGGCCCTTCGGGCGGTCCTGTCATTGTCCGGTCAAAAATGGCCTGACCCACCTGAGAGTAGAAAGAGAGAGTGGAAGTCACACAAAGCAACCGAAGTAATCTATGGCCGAATTATTTGGGAAGACAAATTGTTGTTGCTTGCCGAAACAAAAGTATTGTTGTTTATTTTTTGTTTTTTTATTATAAAACAAGCGTTTTGCGATACTTCATGAGCCAGAATCCGTGTGTGTTTGGGGAAACTGGAGAGTGCTTGTGTACCATTTCCAAATAGGTCAAAAGCGCAAAACTGTTAGCCCTTTGAACAAGCGATCGCTAGTTTTGCTTTATCTTTTTTTCTTATAGAAACGAAGGTTGTCATCCAAGTTATCATAGGTAAAGAAAGTGCTCATTTTGGGATATAATGCAGATGATCAAATTTCGTACCCACTAATACTTTTTTCTGCGGCAAACGTGAAAATGCGCCGATGTCGTGTTCGCGATAACTGTGTCGCGATGTCTACCTCGTTGAATCGTATATTTCCGTATTCGATTGGGTCGTTTTCCTCCTTGCCCACAGGGCAACTTCTTCCTCAGGGCCTATCACCGGACCGCTCGAAGGGCATGCGGATCTCGGAGGCCCGAGTGATAGAGAGATTTCGGGGACATTTTTTCCTGCGCTCACCTCAGGGCCTTTTCTTCGGGACATTTTGCCCGGGGCCATTTCTGGGAACATTCTTTCCGGGGACATTTTTTCCGGGGCCATTTTCCCTACACCTTCTCGCGGCGATCTGCCAGGCTTTTTCAGTATATAGGGAGCTATGGCAGCGCGATGGTTCGACATCGTGAAGTCCGGGGTGCACGACGTGGAAGCGTTTATCAATTTCTGAAAGCTGGCGCTGAAGGCCCCGGAAAAGCCGAAGCTCCTTCTCCTGCTGGTTTAGCTTGTCAGTGAGCTTCAGAGTACACAAAACAGGAACAAAGCGAGTACTTGGTCATAGTGGCAAAATGAAGCCCGCGAGCGTGTATATTCCTTTCCCCGCTAAGCTGGCGGGAGTAAAGCTGCAGGCTCCCAGGCGACTAGAACTGATCCCGACTCTCGGGAGTCGCATTCGTACGGTGAGCACATAGCGTGCGGTGAGCACATACCCTGCTTGAGTATGTGCAGAAAGAGCGATCGCGTGGTGCACAATCATGCGAGATGACTGATCCGAGCAAAGCGTGTAGATTTTCACCGGCCCGTCAGCGCAGCGTTGAAGTTACACAAAACAAAGCTAAAATGTTATTAAAAATTATTACTAATTTGCGGCAGTTAACCTGCACATGCAAAGCTGTGACCACATCTTGGCGGCGCTACGGGCGCGAGACGTTTAGTGTGCCTTGAGGTTGATGGAACCACAAAACTACAAGGCGCTGCATAATTGATGCCTGCGTTTGAGGTTGCGGCAGAGGAATGCTGCTACTAGGTTTCTTGCAGCCCTTGACCTTCTCCTATCGTAATGGCACCGAGCACGTGGTGTGCGGCATCAAAGCCTGCATGGGCGAAAACTGTAATCAGTATCCATAGATAAAAAAAGGTTCCGACAATACTACACAGCCGATTCTGCGGAGTAATACGCAGCGGTCGCCAAGGTGTATTACTGAATACTGTATTATCGATAATCAGTCTGGCTACGACCGGAGGGACTACCAAAAAAAAAAAAAATCTAAATTAGCGACGAATAATTATAATTTAAATGTGTAAATGTGGCTTGAAAGCTTCAAAGTCATTCACAAAACTGCTTCTATTTAGTGCAGCACCCTGTTGTCCGGCACGGAGAGACAAATTCATTGACCCAAATATGACAGCTACCACACCCCTGAATGTTGCCTAAAAATTTGAAAACGACAACTGGCATTACCCGTGACTTAATTTAGATTTGGTCCTTGGCACTTATGGTCGATGAGAGTTTAGGAAACGCAGGGACGTAGCGAGTGAGACTGAGGCACAGTATGGACGCTGAAGAAAAAAAGATCAGCAGGAAGAAGCATGGCTTACAACCTGCGTGCGCCTCGCCTTTCTTAAGGTTCCAGTGAGTACTAGTTAACCTCTCCACGGTGAAAGATAGCCGTCACAGCCGTCATACCCATCCGTCCCTCACCCTTACAGTTGTGGCTCCAGTTTTATCTGCCTGTGGTTTCTGATACTCCAGTAAAGTTTCAATCAGCGAGCGCCGGATATCGAGGCCGTCAGACTTCCCCAAAACTTCAGATCGCCTTTTATACCGGCGGAGGCGTTTCCCTGTGTTGTACGAAGCGGCGGTTCAAGGTCACAACATTCCTGGACCAGACGTTCCGTTCAGGAGGAACCGAGGAACTACCGCGGTTTCCGGCTTGAGTCGGTGGAACTGGAACGGGAACTCGTCGCGTGTTCAGAAGGCTTTGACAGGAAGGAACGGCATTCTTTTTTCTCGTTTGCTGGCTATTTGGAATTTTGCGAATTTGTAGTGGGCGTTTTAGGATTTTTTTATTATCGACTGGTTATCGGCTTCCAGACGGGACAGGGACGAGTGTGCGAGATGAGTCGAAATCAATGACTTGAGGAACAAATGTGATCGCGCCGACTCAACACGTAGTTCTGATGTGAGATGTTCCCCTCGCTCAGATTCATTATATCGGTGGTTCGTCCGGCCCACCGTTTCATTTTAAATACGCCTCATGCAACGTATAAAGGTAACTACGTCCGATCTACAGAAGAAATTCATGGACGAGGACGTTTTCATTACGAGCCGTTGAAATCTCGTCAGGGGAACTCGTTCCAAGAGTCCTACCAATCGCGCTCTCCTTTCTCTTTCTCTCTCGTAATTAGGGTGAGGTTCCAGTGGAGCTCTTGTCGAAAGGTTCGACGAAAATGCCGTGGAGCTGGAGCACGACGTTGTTGAAATCCCGGTGTGGCAGGGCGTTCGCCATGCAGCCAATGCTTCATCCACGCAGAGGCGCCAGGATGCGCGCAGGTCGGCCTCACCATCTATCGCAACAGAGGACACTGGACCCACTCCCAGTCGCCAGCGGCTACGGCTTTAGAAGAGCTTCTCTGTCTCTAGATGACTCTGGAGGAAGAACAGCGAGTGCAGACCACACCACGTGTGCCACCTCGACGATTTCAGCCGTATTGGTTGCGTAAGGTCAAGAAGTTTCGAGGACTTGGATTTGCCCAATGGTGGCCCCTCTAACATACCTCAAAATGGTAGGGCGCTTTCAGTCGGGTGCCTTCGTTGGGTTCCCTGGAGAAGCTTATAGTCTTTAAGCGAGAGCATATCGGCCCTGCATTCTCCCGGGAACCATCCAAGGGAGGTTCATCTCAAAGGTTCACCTCTGACATGACCTTGATCTATTCAGCCACTTGTTTTGTTTTCGTAATTGTGAACTTTTTTCAAGTATTTAACGTCGTCTCTTATCACCTCAAAGACACAGTGGTTTCTTTGAATGCGACCGAACACCTTTTCCGGAAAGGGGGGGGGGGTCTGTAAGTTGTTTTGGAATAAAAATACTGTGTTGTAGATCGCGGGATAAACTAAGCTTCTCTTTAGTTGCAAATTAAGAGTGGGAAGAGTCCCCACCAGAAAACATTCTGAAGTAACACCATGTTAGAATATGCTTCTTTTCTTTCTCAGCTTTGTCATTGTGTTTATAAACTGTCGTGAGTTCGTACAGGCTGATAATATTTTTGAATACTTTTAAAGACTATTACTGACCATTTTAGAGAAATAAAAGTTTGTTTATAACGGTTATGATTTCTTTTCTTCAAAACCGGAAACTAGCTACCCCGGAAATTTGGCTTTAATCACACATTGTCAGCCACAGCTAAACCGAGTAAGAGGACCTGGCAAACAACGGTCAGTGTGTGACTTCTCGAACCAGACATGTACAAATTACTCAAAAAAGGTAGTTAAGTTAGATTGCTGAATTATCGGCCTTCAAAAGTAATTGGGGTAGAGTAGAAATACGCATTTGTAATAGATAATTGAGTAAACTACTAGCACTACTGTAAAAAGTAGCAAGTTACTTTGAAGTTGCTTTCGAAGTTAACTTTTTTATATTTTTGTGGTAGCAAAATGAACTGCGGTTTTTGATCAACATGAAAAACCTTGCGAGCCTAAAATAAATACAGTCTATTTGTAGCTTGCATTTTCACCAAAACTTTGTTACATCATGCAGAGTGGTGACTTTCAAGTTCTTGATAAGAGAGTTTTCCCCTTTTCCTTCTAAGAGATCGTCCCCAGCCCAAGCTAAACAGACGTTCCACCGACGCGCTGGAATGGAACGGCATCGTTGGATGTGAGAAACGAGTGTCTGTGCAGGGTCGGGTAAGCGAGAGTCGGCATCTTAGGTGTCCATGACGAAACATGTGAGGTTCGCCTCGGGCAGGAAGGGTCTTTATAGCCTGGCTTATTCCTCCTTTTTTCTTTTTCTTCGGCAAGTTGAGGTTGTTATGACTGGCCCCTTTTTATTCCAGAACGACGTTCTGAGATTACGCTGAGCTGAGTGCACCTGACCAGGGTTTTCAAGCAGGTGTTTGCCAGGTCTACTGATTCCTATCAGTAGATCTCGCGGGCTTTCGATTCCAGGTCTACTGATTCACTGAAAAAAAAAAAAGAAAATCTCCCTGACTTTTTTTTTTTTAGTAAAACGCCATTAAAATTTAATTATTTTACCGGTAATACCGATATTAATGACAGCACACGGCGTCGGCGGAGAAAAGGACGATTGGGAACTGAAAAGGCGCTGTTTCTCTTCCGCCGACGTTTTGTGCGCTTGATTTTAATATTAGTGATGTACCAACTAGACTCAAATTACCACTTCACTACATATTATTTGACCACTTCAGTTCCCAGGGTTGCCCATTAAAGGAACCTTATTCCCCAGAATTAAAACGAAACGCACTGCCTAGATGAGCCCAGAACCGCCCAGCCGTATATGTCATCCTATTCACCCAAGAGCAGCTTCAACGGTGAGCACGCACTGATCAGTGGTGACACGCACATCCGGGCCAGAGCCTAATATGAGGGAGAGGCTTGGCCAGTCCTATGATCTCGCCTCCGTCAACGTCCCTGGGTGAGCCAGTCTAGCCTGCGGCGCGGGCGGAGAAGGCACGTTGAGCGCACGCGCTTGTCGGCTGCTTCAGCCGCAGCGCAGAAGGCCGCCATTTCACATTCGGTTAGCCCGGCGGAATGCATGGGATCGACATCAAAATTTCGGTTCTTTGCCTTTTGTTTGTCGGGCTCTGACAAGAAAATGATATAATGTGATTCCTCGGTGAGGCTTAAAAAGCTAACAAATTAAGTTTCTCCACGTTTTGAACACTGAAACTGTAGAGTCGGGCGAAAAAGAAATAAGCCGGTAGCAGACGACGCGCGTAGCCTCAGCAGTGCTCAGCGCCGACCGGCGTTCGCGTCAGAAACCTTCCACGGCCCAGTAAGGAAAGATGGCGAGCTTACGGACTGACTTCTGCGTGGACATGCGCGCACTTGCCGGAACGTCTTGTTTTGGTTTCGTTTCAATAATAGCGACAGGTTGGATGTCGCACTGTCGCCCTCATCTGTTGATCCCAAGAGTGGCTCAGTCTCTCGATTTCAAAGAATAACCCTCGAAATCGCCAGCACTAGTCAATACTAATAGTAATAACATTAATAAGAATAAAACATTCACCGTGTTATTCTCACTTTGTCCTCCATAGAACAGGTAAACTTTGGTTGGGTTTTAAGTAGATTCTCGAAAACTAGATCTTGTTTTTCTCTCATCATTTTTTTTCGTGTTTATTACCATGTCATTTGTTATTTATTCTATACTATTTCTTCGAAGTGTGGTTTAATGGAAATAGCAAAACATGGTAAAACACAGGTTTCATAGAGAATCTACTGGTTTCATGTGCAAATCTACTTTTGACATTGTGGGGATCAATCCTGCTGACTTTTTTTTACTGTCTGGCAACGCCTGGTTCGAGTCGCGCGCACGGCGATGAGATCATCCGGACGACTGCCGCGTCTCGTTGTGGTCGCTGAGTGCTCGCTGCCGAAGGAAATCGTTTTGCTGGTTTAACGGCAGATGAACCGAAGTATGCTCTTCGCTGCTGACTGCCGGGTCCACGAAGGATCTCCCTAAGGGGTGACTCGCAATCCCTCGCCGGCGACTACAGTACCCTGAAGCGGCTGACACGCCTGACAAGTGAAATCGTTTTTAACAAAAAGGAGGTCTCCCGGGCATGGAAGGTCAGAGGACGCGAAGGATTGCGTGAGCAAGCATCGCCGCTCGCGTACAGTTGCAGCTGGATGCGTGTGAACGTGCTCCACTGTACGGATTATCCGGTGCCCGGGGTTTATGCTGCAGGGGAGTCCGGCTTTGCCAAAGGCGCTGACGACGGGGGCGACCATTGGAGCGGGCGCGCCAAGCTGCGAGGTCATTGCTGTGATGTCGCTCCCGTGGAGCCCCCAGAACCGCGCGAGTCAAGAACTCGCTAAAGACCGACAACGCACCGACAACAACGGCTACTCGGGTGTCCCCCGTCTTTCACGGTTGCGGCTGGAAACGCGGCGCCTGCGTGCATTACCGGATTAGGTCAATGCGACCGGCCAAGCGTGTAAGCATCCCTTCCTGCGTTCGTGCGCGCCGGTGCTGTGTTTGGCTGCTTCGTCGCACACCTCGGCCCCAAGGTCGCACCTTCCGAGACAATGGGGCCCCTTGTTCAGGGCTCTGCGCACATTTCATCTGCCGGCGTGTTATCCCTTTCTGTGCTCAAATTTTCTGGCGTTGACCAGGCAGATTAGCACTCCGATTTCGAAAAGTGTAGAATTGGTAATTTGGTAAAAGTTACTTGAAGAAGTAGTTGGATCGGCCTACTGATTACCCAAATCAGGTTGTAGTGATGAAAGTTGCCAAGTTACTCGGAAGAGTAGTTAAGCCACGGTAGTTTTGAGTAGAGTGGTTGGACTACGTCCAAGTCTGCTTCAAACATACCCTACTCGAAGACATATGTTTTACTACAATTCGCTGGAATGAAAATCTTTCTGAACTGCTAAAAATCAAACACTTTGTTATCCGCGGTCGATTTCGTCAGAAAAGGGTATATTTTGCTTAATCTTACTAAATGTTTGTGTTGGTTGTCGCCTGACCTTAACGCACTCTCGATGCATAAGTGTGTGTGACGTTTTATTTTTGCTGTGGGTTTGGGACAGCCAGTTTGATTAGCCGCACGTGCGCTTCTTTTGCGATTACTCTAATACAGGAAAAATCATCTGCTGCCGAGAGTTGAGAGTTTGCCAGACTTGCTCGCCACGGTCTTTTATAAGAGGCGACCTAATTGAGGTGAAGTGCTTAATTTTAGATAGGGATGATGTTTCGAGGTTACTGCATGGCATTCTGAGAAATATCGCATAGACGGTACATCACTAGCAATATAGCTTTTTTTTTCCTGCAACATCTGTTGTTCTTAAGCCCGCAAGAACCTTTCACGTGCATAAAGTCAGCAATCGCCGAGCCGAAGAGTGCAGAGTCAATTCAAAAGACGGCTTTGTTTAACTGGTTGTCCCGGAGAACCTAACAAAGTCAGCCAATATATACAGGGCGTTTCACGAAAGGTGGACAAATTCAGATATTGCGACAGCTTCCGCGTCGCAGCAAAAAAAAAAGGGCTTACTGTGTCGTTTTGGTCCTGGGCCAGAGGCCCTATTTAGGGAAAAATTGATTAACGTCCGGGTTAATTATATTGTTAATTAGTTTTGCGTAATTAACTTTTTTAAATATTGTGTTTTAAGGCATGGTTTCAATTAGAAAATGGCACAGCATCATCAAAAACACTAAATCAACAAGTTGCAGAATGATAGAAGGCCCGCGAGAGCATTTCGCGTCTTTTCTGAAAAAGGCGCACAAATTCGATCGGGTTTCTAAGTTTCGGTTTGCCTATCGGAGCGCATCTGGGCCCCGGTGGCACAGCGCCCCGTGGAGAGATGGTGCAACCAGCCTCTGGTGGGCTGTCATCGCCCGCATTTGCAGGGGCTGGTCTGCACTATCTCTCCTAGAGCGAGGCTGCGGGGTGTGACAGATACTGCTCAATAGCTGAACCGAAACCCAAAAGCCGTCGAGATTTGTGCGATTTTTCAGAGAGACGCCAAATGCTTTTCGCGTGCCATATCGTTCTGCACAATTTGTTGATTCAGTGTTTTTTAATGATGCTGAGCAATTTTCTAATTGAGGCTCATGCTCCACTTTCACTGAAGCTCCCAATATTTAAAAGTTAGTCCAGGCAAACTAATTAACAATCTGAAGATATCCCGGACTTCAATAATTTTCCTGGAATGAACCCCTATTTTGGTTTGTCGTCTACAAAATCTACCCCTGTTGTGACGCGTAGTTTTCACAGAATAAGGAATCTTGTCCACCTGCGTGATAAGCACCCTGTATCCAACTTGATTGTGCATCTTGCTAGAACAATTGACAAAAATAGAATAAAATTTAATTACCTTTGCCTCAACTAACGACACATTTTAGGTTCTTTCACAGTTTGGAGGGGAAAAAGAGATCCTTTACCTGATTTGTCTTAAACATACAACTAAGATGTCGTTAACCATATTTATATCCGGTGAATGCTACTTCATAACAGACCGACGCAAAATAAAAAAAAAAGAAGGCTTGAAAAAGATTGATTTGAAAAGTTTTAAATTTTAGATTTTAGCAAGTTTAGAGGAATACAAAAATATTTTTGAAGCTACACTAGGAAGGTATAGTCAAATAACATTGACCAGAGATCTACACCGATGGTTGTCTCATGTCATGGTTCGTTATCTGTTCAGTTGAGAAGGACAATCTAAGATTGAAACAAAACTGTTCGGAGTAGCTATCTTGCAATTGCGTCAAAAGGAACCATAAGAGCTGAAAATAATGATAAAAATAGCCCATCAGCGTCTTTAAACGTGTTAAAAAAGTTTTAACACTGCAAAAAACTAAACAGTTTGTATACAACTGCGGAAGCATGTGAAAATCAAATCAGATATTTTTACGCATTTCCATTAGGCGGCACTTTAGAACATATTTCTCTAAAATGTTCGAGTCTACCGTTTTCTTCAAAGCACAGCTTTGTACATCTATAGAAACTTGGCCACTCACTACATGTATTTAAAAAAAAGAAAAGGAAAAAACAACCTCCTTTTCTCCCACCCCCGACAAGTTTGGTCAAATTCAAATAAACCACCCAAAGTGAAAATAATGAATCACAATAATAGTCGAAATATGCAATTTCTTAAGAAATTTATGGGAAGCCGGTTGCCGCTCTGCTTTCTCGCCTGCCGCAGCTGAGCCCCTGAGATAACATTGGCTGATGGCGGTATAAGGACTTTTTCCTTACGAGCAGCAAAAACGTTAAAAAGCAATGAGGTGAGAAACTGCGGAAAGAGGAGGAAGATGAGAGCATGCGGTGACGTCAGAGCGCAGAGCTCCGACTGGAAGGATTAGGGGTAGACGCAAGGCAAGCTGCCTTCGTATCTGCGCACAGCCCCCTCTAATCAGAGCGAACAGAGTGTTGTCTGCTGCTATACTTCGTTTCGCTTAGGTCGAGCGCGGCCTATGTTACAGCCGAAGGGCCAATCATACGGCAAAAAGCGCAGCGTCATAGTATGTCTGCCTTTTAGAACTAGCCGGCGAAGAGCGCACCGTGACGGCAATGGCTGGTCTATCAACCGCAGAAAGCACGCCGCGACGTTGCGCTTTTTGCGCTGTTTGATTGGCCCTTCGGCTCATAACATCGGCCGCGCTCGGACCTAAGCTGAAACGAAGTATAGCGCAGCATCTCGTGTTTGTACGCGGGACGCCGGCGTTCGAACGAGTAGGTAGAAACGAAGGTGGATAGTTTTTGCGTCTACCCTTCAATTCTTCAATAAGAACTCCGCACTCATTTCTTCTCCTCTCGCTTATATTTTTCTCCGTACCGGCATGGTGAATGGAACGCGTCTCCTCTGACTGCTGCGTTTACCACGTCAAAAAATAAGTGGTGCCTCAATTTCCGCTTCTTGACGTCACAAAAGTGTCATGCCTGATGCCGGCCCGCGATCCTGGCGGTGTCACAGCAGCGCGGTTGTGATGCATCTGGTACACGCCTGTTCTGCTGGCTGTTCTGTTGAAGGTCGGTCTCCAGCTCGGCAGTGGACGGAAGCATTGGCAGCCGTAGTTGGGACGCCACGACGTCATCGACATTCGCGTTCCCTCGTGCCTTCTTCCAGAACTTCTATACCCAACCGCCAGGATTGCAACATCCGACGGCATGAAACTCGGGCTTTTGTGGGGTGGTTTGTAACCACTTCGGGACCATGTTTGATGCACGGCAGGAATGCGGAGCGCAAGTTCGTCTGCTTCTTGCACTGGGGTTGCGATCATGTCAGAACGTCGAACTCTCATAGGCCGATTAAAAACAACAAAAATGGGGGAGACCTCAAGGCATCCAGCATTGAGATCTACCCACTATCGCTTTCGATCAAAACCAATCAGAGCTCGGCGTAGTTCTGACGTCACCGTAACCACTGCGCAAGAAGCAGACGACTTGCTCTCCGCCTAGGACGCTAAACACGCCAGTCGTAGACGCGCTCCGGGCACCGTAATTCCAGTAATTCACTTCTGCGCGTTGCCATCTCTGTCCATGTCGGACTGTGAAACGCATGCTTAGCATGCGCGGTAGCGCTTTTCCGCGGCATACAGGGGTTCGCGCATGCGTCCGCAGCCCAGGGACTCGACATCTTTGGCCTATTTCTTCACAGTGGGGTGGGGGAGGCGAGCAGAGTATGCAAACGAATTTGCTCCTCAAAAAGTTTCTACAGGGATTAAGTGATTGCGTATAACCTAACGAGAACCCGTGATCACGCGTTCGGACAGTGGGATGACAACTTACAGCGAAACAAGTACGTATAGCAGCTGTAACGACATTAGCAGAGGGTAGAGCAGCAGGAATGACCTCCCTTGTTGATGTAGTAGTAGTTGTCGTTGTAGTCCGGTGTGTAGGGCGTAGGGCATCAGTTGACGATGTTGCAAAATCCTCGAAAAAGATGGGCCGCCGCCCATGGCAACCTGGATCCGCTGCGTGCGAAGCGGACGGTTACCACAGAGCTATGCAAAAGTGCTAACAACCCGCTCTATGGTCAGGGTTTTAGTAGTACCCAATGCCCACTGCACCTGCTCTCTGGGAACATACAAAAAATAACAGATAAAAAAAAACCCGTTGTAGACCTGCCAATGCCAAGAGCTCGTGCTGGGATACGCGCTTTTAAGCGCTCCGGAACAAAATTGAAAGAAAAGTGTAGGGAACAAAATGGTCAGTTGTCAATTTTGTTCCGAACGCGTTTGTTCACGCACGCCACGGTGCGTGAACGCGACGCCGATGCCCAACGACGACTTCGCCGGGACGTGTCCCAGCTATCGCTGCGGCCATACCGTAGATTAACGCGGGACCATTCAATTGTGTTTGTAAGGACACCTGGCGCGAGTTGTCATGTTTTCAAACAACATTTCCCAACACTCTATACAGCTTTCCAAAGAACGCTTCTAGGCCGCCGCCATGTTGCTGATGCTGATGCGGCTAGTGCGACTCTCGCGCCCTCTATCAGCTAGAAATTTTCTGCCACTCTCTGGGACTGTGAAGACCCGCTCAGCGCGGTTCTCTACCTGTGTTTTTGCGGTTTTGCATTCGACGTTTTCTCGCCCCTCTTGAAAGTTTCCACTTAATTTTTTTATGCGTGCTGCGTACCCTTTCTGTGTTATCTTCCATTGTGAGAAATAAGGCTGGTAAGTGCCTGCCATTCAAGCTTTTCTGCTCGACATTCACGGGAAACGAAGGAGGTGAAGGACGTCGAACGACCCTCGACGCGATTTTGCGAACATTGTTCTCCCCCTCCCAGAGATAATCCGCGTAGAATCCTCAGTCATCTCCAAAAATAGTTGTCCGGGTTGGGGTGGGAAACGGGTCAGTCGCGTTCGTTCCTTTGACTTGGTGCTGTTGTGAAAAAGGAAGCTCTCCACGAAACGTGCCCCAAAACGAAGTCATCTTGGATTCCGTCCGATCGTCAAGATGTGACTGTCGTCGACTGTGACTGTGTTATTTGAGATCTTTCTCAAATAAATTATTTTCGGATAACGCTGCATCGTGTGGTACGTACAATATATTGTTCGAATGTTAACACTTTCTAAATTGTATGTCCGTGTCCTGTCCACCGGTAAACACGTTATTTGTGAGCGTGAAAAATGCATGCCTTTCGGCTCTCTTCTGTTGTAATTTATTTTTGACAGCTAAGCGCTTTGTCGTTTGTCATGCGGCGAATCGCGCGGAGCCGTCAAAACTTATCGTAAAAAACACACACAAAAACTAGAACTATACATTCAAGTCGCATTCGTTCTGTCGCGTGCGTACCCAACAAAAATAGTTTATAGGTTTTTTATTGCTTTTTTCTTCTTTCAAATGTGGTACAATGCTTTCTCGATGACCTCGGGAAAATACGTGCACCATGAAACACAAAATACAGCGGGAAAAAGACGAGAATTTAGCCGCCAGCATTGTTTGAAACTGCGCCTACGCAGGCTGCGCCTATCGAAATCACAGTCCTCTCGGTTAGGGTTAGCAGGGACGCCGGTGAGAGTCTAGCCTCAAACCCAGTGACTGGGCTCGAAAACGGTTTGCTGCCCCTGGGGTCGAGTGTTTCTTGGAAAGGTGTATAGACTGGCAGACAGGCTCCCAGATGGGAAAAACTAGGGAGCCGTCTGCTTACTAAGACACAATTCTGGCATACCAATTGACCGCCCTGGGACCGCCCCCTCAACAACGTCTAAACTCGTGCCTCTTTTCTTTCTGATCAGCTCCACAAGGCGCCTTTGCGGGTCTCCACAGTCACGTGCCGTCCTTCCCCAGGGTTGCGCCGGAATGCACCCCAAAGGATAAACGGAGGAGGCCGCGAAGTGGCTTTCTGGAGTGAGTCGTGCTACCTCGTTTAATCTAAGGTCACCGACAACCTAAGAAGCGCAGGGCGTGGTGAGTCCCCAACATCTCATTATCGCTTCTCAGCCAATCAGACTATTGCGTTAGCCGATAGGAAGGCCAAGGAACCAATCACGAAATGTGAACAAAATAGGCCCGCTTTTCTTAAGTTGTCAGTGCCTATTGTTTTTTAAGCTTGCTCAAATGCGGTGTTCCATTGCAGAGGAGACGCAACAAATTTTGTAGCTTCAGTGCATACCGCCTATAGCATCATTCCATGACATTCATAACGTGTCAAACACACGTTAGTTTTAAATGAGACCGCGTTTCTTGCTACCGCTTGCTGTCAGTGTCATCGCGTAAGAGCATTGGGTCCTTACTAGGGCCAGTAAGGTAGTGCATGGTAAGAAACATTTTAACCCGATATCGTTGCAAGGCTCTTTTAAAACTACAAATGTTCCGTTCCATGGAGTGGTACGCCAAAAGTGGCATTGAATCGAATAGCGCAGCGTCATTCCTACGAGGAGCCGGTTGTCGTAGCCTTTCATTGGACTGTGAAGGCAGCAAATGACGCAGTGCTTTTTGATTCAAACCCCTTTGGTCTCATGCCTAGTTCTACGTAATTGTTTCAAGCCATTCGCCCTGAAAAGTGTTCATGAGTCTGCGTTCCCTCAGAGCACTTATGGAGCCAATCCCAGAGATATAGGAAGGAAGCTTGGGCATTGACGATGCCGAAGATATGCTCAGACCTAAAAAGAAAGCCTAGAATCAGAAACTGAATGTCACTTCTTAGATGCTTAATTCACAGCACAGACTACATTTTCAGTAGGGTTCTTCATTTGCCATGCTTGCTTCGTGGATCGCAATCATCCCCCCCCCCCCTCAAGTGTTCTGGGGGAAAGACTGCGCTTCCTCGCAGATCAATAGCGAGTTCGGAAAAGCATAAGCTAAAGTTTGCGATGTTATACCGGACAAGACATTTTGGAGGTTTAGGCTATGCTCTTACATCATAGATTTAATTTTTGGCTCGTAAAGTTTTAGTTTTCCGTCAGACTGACAGTCATTGTCAGTCAGCTATTGCGTTCTACCTGACGCAGAAGAGACGTCTGCTTACAAGGACCCTCAATGCGTTGTAGTGCGGTAGTGAGCTGTTGCCTACAGGGCTTTGTAAAGTGAAGGAGTTGCCTCTTGAATTTTACAACTACCACTCCCACACAATGTGGAAGATCACACAAACACCCGCGAAAATTAGAAAGCTAGGTAGTAGCTTAGTAACATAAAAATAATGCCTGAAACGCTCACGCAATGACGAAGAATTAGTCGACTTTTTGTATACGATTTTTTAAAAATATTTTATATTTGATCTTATTACGCAAACATATTGTTATTAAAAAAAAAAGAACCTAGAAATATCTGGGATGAGGCAACTAAACAACTCCAAACTTGGAACGTGGCTTCTCAAAGTATGCTTTAACAATTACTAAAATGGCTTGAAAAAAAAATCCAAAATTGAACAAATTTTTATTTGTTTTTGAATAAACCACGAAACGCAGCGCCCACTGCAGTATGAAAATGCCAGATTTACCTTCCTGTAATATTGTTTTAGGTTTACACGTAGATACAATGGGGACCATGAACGTTCTTCTTTTGCTCGTGACAAGATACCTAGTCACCACAATAAAATTTAGGCACCATGAAAAAATGTTATATTTTTTTCACTCTGGCTGAATACCTAATGCCCAGAATAAACTGTAATGTCTTGCAAGGTATACGTTCTCTTTTCAACAAGCATATATTTTACATTAGGAGTCTCAAATGTCTGGTACGAACAATTGACAAAGAGGGGAAACATATTGTTCGTTCTATCTACGGCAGACGTATCATGGCCTTTTGAAACTATGCATGAACTGACAAGAACCCCAGTCTAGAGAAGGAAGAAAGCAATATGTCTACCTGATTGGTATTTCAACGTTACAAATAAAAGATTCTCCATGGCCTAACGTTTTTAGACCGCAGCTCTTAGGAGCCCGTTTCCGGGTTATGGCCCCGTCGGCGTCAGCGTAGCCACGCGATTTGCATTATGGGACGACACAGTTTCCCCACTAAATTTAACGGGGAAATTTTGCGCTAAGTTGAGCAGTAAAATTTCCCGCTAAATTAAGCAGGACATTTCCCCGCTAAATTTATCAGAAAAAAGTTCCCACTAAATTTAGCATGAAAACTTTCCCTGCTAACTTTAGTGGGAACATTTCCCGGTTAAATTTAGCGGGTTAAGTTCCCACTAAATTTAGCGGGAACATTGACGTCACGTGACCTCAACACCAATTCAGTTTCTCCCGCAAAATTTAGTGGGGAAAATGACGTCTGGACTTCGTGTCACGTCACCCATGGACAAATTCGACCATAGGAGGAGAGGAGGAGGAAAGGAGGAGGAGGAGAGGGTAGGGGGGAGGAGGAAGGGCATAACCTCCCCTCCGTATCCTCCCCTCCTCCTCCTCAAGAGCTGTGCTCTAGTTTCGCATTACAGAGATTTGTAAACGTCTTTCATTTTCTAGAAGCGCAGCTCTTAGGCGCCCGTTTCCGGGTTTCGCGGCGTCGCCGTCGGCGTCGGCGTGGGCGTAACCGCGCAATATTTATTTGGAAAATTAACGTCACGTGACCTTAACACCAATTCAATTCCCGCTAAATTTAGGGGGCTAAATGACGTCACCCTGACTTGGTGTCACGTCACCTATGAACAAATTCAGTATCTCCGCTAGAGCTAGCGGGAAAATTGACGCCACGTGACCTCAGCAGCTATTCGAATTCCCCGCTAAATTTAGCGGGAAAATTGACGTCATGTGACTTCAACACCAATGTGAATTCCCCGCTAAATTTGGCGGGAATTGAATTGCTGTTGAGGTCATGTGGCGTCGATTTTTCAGCAAAATTTAGCAGGGAGACTGGGAGGAGGAGGGTATGGGAGGAGGAGGGGAATATGGAGGAGGTGGACGGGAGGGTACGCAGAAGGGAGGAGGAGGGTACGAAGGAGGAGGAAGAGGAAGGTACGGAGGAGGAGGAGAAGAAAGGAGGATGGAAGGAGGAGGGGAGTGGAGAAGGAAGAGTATGGGAGGAGGAGTGAGAAAGCAAGGAGGATGGAAGAAGGAGGAGGGGAGCAGGAGGAAGAGTATGGGAGGAGGAGGACAGAGGAGGATAAGGAAACGAGGAGGGGAGGGTACGGATGAGGAGGTGGGGATGCCCTCCCCTCCACCGCACCTTCCTCCTCCTCCAAGACTGTCTGCTCTAATTTCTCGTTGCAGAGATTTGTAAACGTCTTTCATTTTTTTAAGCCATGTCGCCTGCATTTTGTCCTGCTTCTTCATAGTTTGCCTCCCTAACTCATTGGCCTGCTCACCTTTATTCCAAGAAATAAAGATAGTGAATAATTGATTAAAATCACCAAGAAAACGTGGTTGTACTCAGTCTGGACACTGATATGACTGCAAATAAATGGGTGCAGGCAGGAGAGAGTAGAGTCATTTGGGGCACGCGATAGACCTGCAGATAATTTGCATTAAAATAAACAAGCCGCGGCCCTTACTGCGAACTTATGTAAACAATATGCATTTAAGACATCACACCCATAGATTTAAAGGCCAGATTTCACAAATGAGAGAGACGAACCCACGAAGCTTTTCGTGAGAACTGGAGAGGTATTGGAATGCAACTGGAAAGAGATCCCCCAAGTATATTATTAAGAAATAAGCTCCCCTCCCCCTTATAAAAGTAGCTTCAATGTCAAATGTAAGGACTTTAGAATCCACGCGTGAATAAAAAAAAATTACGGCAAAATTTTGCTGAAACCGCACTTCTTCCCACTTCCTTCTAAGTATAGCTGTTATAGCCTGTAACTGGTTCGCATCCTCGTCCGAGCAGGAGTACAAGGGTGGCACCTGCAAGCCTCAGCTCCTGTGATCGGCGCTCTCTTCTGACGTCGTCATGGCCTTGGTGGCAGTCGGCGCCATCTTGCTGAGCCAGCTGCACGAAGAGGAACCGTACGTTGACCATCGCACATTCTTCGAAATTTCTGTTCCCAGCCTAAAAGATACGTCAAGGTATCTTTAT
>JAZHYW010015096.1:0-105125 GCA_037355805.1 Ixodes ricinus
CGCTGTTCAAAATTACCTTCGTGACATCACGAATAGTAACCATATGCTTTGAGCATTTGTGCGAGTTATGTGTTAAGCCTGGTTCAGACAGTTGCGTTTGACTGCGTTTGACTGCGTTGCGGCAGCGAGAAACCAGGACATCCCTGCTGCTTATGTCGCGTGCCAAGATGCTTCCTTGAATTGGATTCCACGCTTCATACGAAGCACAGATGTGCCGGTGACTCGCTTTCGGTACTCGACGCAAAGCAGTCAAACGCACTCAAACGCAAGTGTCTGAACCGGCCTTTAGAGGATGTATCATGCACGCAGCTCGCGCAAGATCATACAAAAAAGCGAACTGCCAGGCACGGCGATTCTCTTAATGTGAATCCCGAACTTGCTTGTGCCATATGACATTACATTGATTTTAGAACAATCGTATGTGGCCATGCAGTCCCACAACCAGAGTGTACCGAAAATAAAACGCACCTTCGGTTTACTACGCGCGCAAGCACGTGTGCCATGCGTGGGAAGGTAATCCTTTCACAAATTGAGCGCAACGCTAGCTCAGTGCTGCTGCGACCCCGAGCCACCGCCGCATTCGTGTCTCGTATCTTGTGTTCGAAGTTTCTCTGTCAATGTTTTTTAAAACTTTTTACGCTTCATATAAAGCAGGAGTACCCCGGTTTGTAATGTCGATTCAGCACTCAGGTAGCGCTGCAGCTCTGAATGTGTGACTCGATGTCTGTCTGTGACAGGGTGGAAACATCCTTTGTTTACCCAGTGCCACCGGCGCGTGCCGAAGAAAACACATAAATTAACCTTGGGAAAGGAAATGGCTTCAAAGGTCTGGCCAAAGCTGAGCGCTCGCGCCGGGAGACGCCGGAGCGCGTGCACTTTCTATAAACATAGAAAATGACCATACCAGCGCGTCTGTATGAAGGCACTCTATGCGTGACTATACTTCGTTTCAGCTTGGGTCCAGACGCAGCCGATGCTACGAGCGCGAGCGTGTGGCCCTGAACAGTGCTTGCATTGCACGAGCGCGCGTGCTTGGCAGGGACGCTGAAAGCCCGGAGCTCGCGCTTGTAGCATCGCCTGCGTCTGGACCCAAGCTGAAACGAAGTATAGAGTGCCTCAATGCCTACTTGTGATTGTGAAGAGTTTAGTGTCAAACGCTATCCAAGCTGCTGCTGCGAGCGCATGGCCTCATCACAAGTTCCATGCGCTCACGTCAGCAGCTTTGACATTGCAAGCAGGACGTCGGGCTACCCCATTGCTATGCGCTGGCGTGAGTTGGCCCAGTGTCCTAACAGGTCGCAGCTAGTACATATGGAGTGAAAGCTCGCGCTGCACAACCCAGGAATTCCGGATTTAATCTTTATCCCTGCTTGTTTCGTTGTGCGTAAGCATTATAGCGGCATACATCACTAGACCGTTTCAACTTTAGTTCGAGCGCAGCGGACGCTACGAGCAATCCGAGCCAATCCAGCGTGATAAAGTGTCATGTGATCTAAAGATTCACGTGTCGCTCCGCTCAACTAGAAGATCACGTGATACTGTCACAGCGCTGAACTGGCTGAAAGCTTCCGACGTCCTCGGACTGAAAAATGTTAGAGACCCCAAGGTAACAGCTGTACTACTTTTAATACTCAAAACAAAAAAAAGCTATTCGGTCTATAGCATGCTTGTGCTATAATGATTGATCACACATACATTTATTTTAAGCATAACTTATTCACTACCCAACAGTTAATATTTTTCAACTTTGCAAAAGTAATCTTCAATTTTCTTAGAAACAATACGGAGTCCTTTGTTACTCAATTTCCCTTAAGAGACACCCAACACAACTTGCGACGTGTGGAATATGATAGAGGCCAAATACGTACTTATTATGGTGAACAAACATTAAAGCAGCAATTAACACAACTTTTTAAATATGCATCCACAAATTCCCGATATAGCAACTAAATCAAGATCTGCAGATATATTTAAAAAAAGAATAAGGAATTATATTTCGAGCATATATAAAATATTGTGTATACATGCTGCCGGACATTTCATTGTGTTAGAAATGTACATATTTCTTGTTATATTTGTTATGTTCTTGTGTTTCATTTGTATATATACTGTGTGTTTCCTTGTAAGAGCTGCGCCGCTCTGAAACCTGTATGGGGTACGGGGTCAGGGTCAGGTGTTTTAATGCACCTTAGGTCCCTGCCACCCCAAAATTAAATGGCAAATAAAAAAAATACAAACTGCACTGGCTAAATCTCTCTTACACAGCGTAAAAGGGGAGGGGAGGGGTGGATGTGTTAGAGATCATGCGTCACTTGAGTGGCAATCTAATTTCGCGCTGCCTACTCCAACTAAACCAAATTCTTTATACGGCGCACGCAGAAGCTAAAAATATCTATATATCTATATATATAAATGCAGTTGTCTGGACCAATTAGGATGTACCGAAAATTGTAAGCTTTCTTTCTGTCTCTTTATTTCCGTGATCGTTTATGTCCTCATATTCAGAAGTCAAAACATAGCGAATCACTCTATCAGCTCAAAGACTAAAATAAGAAAACAAAATATGCTGAGAGCAGCTTTACGAAAAAAACATCAAATTTATTAAACAGGCTACCTCGTAATTTTTCCTCGAATAATCTAACAAAAGAATGGACGTTGCGCACCAAAACTGTAAATAGCTAACAATTATAATAAGTAGTGATATCTCGCAAGATTTTCTGTGTGTGTGCAAACTAGTATTTGCATTCACTTTCATGATCTGCGAGCTCGTCCAAAAGAAGAAAAGAAAGGACAGGGCGTTGGAGATTGCGTCTGCGGCAGCAATCGATTTCCAGTTTTTTGTCGTGTGACCCCACTTTCTGCGCGCAGTTGGCACAGAGAGCGTGATCACTTGGTCACCTTTGCGCTCCACCATCAGTCCGAGCGCAGCGGACGATACGAGCCATCCCAGCCAATCCAGCACTCGTGCCATTTGATCTTGAGCTCCGCATGCCCCTCCAAACTCTTCGCCCAACCAGATGGTCACGTGACACGCTCCCGGTGCTGGATTGGCTGGACTGGAGGGGGCGCTACCTACTGGTGACAAAGTGCTTGTGATTAAAATTGTGTGGGCTGTACTTTTGATAACTTATTTTATATTTTCCAGTCAAATGATATGTGATGTATTTTGCCACAGTACACCATCCAGGGTTGTCTAAGGGGCAACCCCTATCTGGACAGAACATGATAGCGAGAAATGGTATGTCGGTAGTCGTGCATTCCGGTGATTAATGAACACATAGATTGAGCTGGCACTTGCGAGATCCGTTGTGAGCTAGCTAGAAGAGGCAGTGAATAAAGCGTCACCAGAGTCCCTTAATACCGTTCTGGTCACGAAACTTCTCCGTCACTCTACGGGAGAGCTTGATATGGTGCCAAGAACGGCCGCTACGCGGCGCGAGCTGTCTTAGGGGGGCCATCGCCCCGTCGCGCCCGGCGGAACGCACTGGCAGCGGCGGCAGCCCGAAGGCGTTGTGTGGAGGTTGCTCGCGGTATTCCTTCCAACGAAGTTGTTGCATCAACGTCACACGAACTTCATGTGCCAGTGCACCGCGTTCAAGGTCGACGGCATGAAAATTCGAATGAACAATGCCTAAGACGTGCTGCGTGACGGGCTGCAGCTCCGGATACAGAAGCAACAAGGAAAAGGCGTCGCTCTTCTGTTTCCCAAGTAGCGCCGAACTTCGGGAGAAGTGGAAGAGAGCGATACCGCGGTTGGAAGCTGGCGGTTTCAACTTCGAAAGCAAGAACGTTCGGGTTTGCGAAAATCATTTTGATGCTAGCGACGTTGTAAGAACCGACGAGCACATCGTGAACGGGGTGGTTGTGTCGCTTCAGCGAGAGAGACCGAGACTTCAGACCGATGCTGTTCTGAGGATTTCTGACGGGCTCCCGGCGTACCTGACAAAGCCGAAACCGCGTTCCCGGCCAGCGATTCAGAGGCAACCAGCGAAGAGGCGGCGCGAATTGTCACCTGAATGCGCAGCAGTGGAATGCCAAAATGCGAACACCGACTCCGCAGGAGAAGCTAGTGACGGTAAGCTCTTGCGTCGGTTTGGTCGAGGCGTTTCTTTGTTCCTTCAGTCGCATGACCCTGTGTTATAGCGGCTGGTGGCATTGAGGTACTTGTGAACAGTGTTATTGATTTGTTCTCAGTGTATTTTGTGTAAATAAACCATGTTTTCAAACTTTCTCCTCATTACGTGCACCTGATGTGAATCTCCCATTCATAATGAAGCAGTAATTTGTACGATATAAAAACGCGAAGGAAGATGTTTAAGAAAATTTGAGAATATTGTGTCTCAGGTCACTCGTATTGTTGAAGAATGGTATACAATTGTGCTGTCTACAAGTATGTTTTTGCAGTTTATGTTTATGTTGCAATAGATAATTCTGCAATGTGATTTTCAAGCAACAAGTATTCGTCGTGTTCACATTTGAGAGTGTGCTTATTCTCTTTTGTGTATGTTTACACCAACTGCCTGGAAAGCCAACAAGCATTCGGTGCTTAGGCAGACCAGAGAAAAAATTATGTAAAACAAAAGTGAATAAAGCTGAATGAATGTACACACCTGAGTACTAAGCGGAGTATCATTACCACCAAATTTCAGATTTATTGCATGCTTTAAATCATTACCGCCCCCCCCCCCCTCATCATCCAAAAAATAAAAAATATATACGATGTGGTACCTCGGTAGTGGCAAAGGTGGTCGAGCAGCTAGCACTGGCATCAAAAGGAACCTCCAGATTAGGCTGCTGTACTTCCCTTCCCGAAGAAATCCTGGGTTGTCGGCCGGTAATTAATGCTCTAGAGTCTAAACAGTAAACACAAGGAAACGTCAAGCGAAGGGTGTCCCGTGTAAATTGCGTGGAAAAAAGTGATCAATTAAATGTTATGCACGAGAAGGTAGGCCCGCACTCCCAAGTAAACTACGCGTGCGTTCCTAAGTAAACAGCTCTCATTCGTCGTCGACACTGGATCCCGTTTCGATTTATTTATCTGGTGGCATTGGCGCGTTCAATGATGTTTAAGAAAGCGTAACAGGAAGACCAGCACGCTCATAATCGCGTCGAAACATCAGCAGCAGTGCGCATACAAGCCCAGCACTCGCGGCGGCTGCTGGCCCCCTTACGACGGGTGGCGCCCCTAGCGAGAAATTTTGTCCCTATATCAACCTTCGGGCGGAGTTTCGTGACCAGAAAAGCATTGAAGGACTCTGGCGTCACTTCAAAAATCTATGGTCCTAGAGGCTTTTTGATAAGAATAACCTGTCCTGCTGTGATCGAGTCGTGCCGCTTGAAGACTTTTAATCGAGACGCCCCTGCCGGTGCTCGTGGAGACTAAGGAAAACAAAGCCCCGCAAACCGCGAGCTCGAAAGTTCGCACATTTCTACAACAAGTTGCATTATTAGGAATCATAGAAATTGATTGTGTAAAGCGTATACCAGAAAGGTTTTCGTCAATAACACTACTACAATAACGCGGGATCGTTGCGTTCAGATACTGTATTGGTGAACTTGTACAATGATTTTCCAAATTTTATTTTTATTTGTCGGTTGCCTGTATTCATAACCATTAAGCTTGATCCAATCTTAACGCGACAATTTTCAATGGCACGGCAAGATGTGCATAAAACAAACTCCAACCACACCCTAGCTCGCGTACAAGCCAAGACAAAAAGAAAACTAACTTAAACGACGCCCGCCGCTCGTGTAAACCATCAGCCAAAAAGAAAACAGGCGAACTACGCCCACTGCTTGCGTGCACAATCATTGGAAAGAAGACGGGCTTGAACCATAGAGTAATATATACTACAGGGTGTTTCAAACCTAGGTTTCGACTCTAAAATTGCCCGCCCATCAAACATCAGTGGCTCAATGTATTCAGTAGAAACTTCCCCCAAATACATATTGCCGCCCGCAGAGCCGAGAAAGCAACGCTCGGTCACGGTCTTCTAGAAGATTCCCATTCATTCTCGCACTAGTTGTAACTTTCCCTTTGCTTTGTTCTCGAAAGTGCCAGTTCATCCTCGCCCCGAAGCGCGCGACGCTCGAACCTTCTTTGCCGAACTCTTCGAGATAGTGACGCACGGTAGATAAGCAGCTACCCACCACCTTGTCGAGGCAGTCTCGCTCGTGCTCTCTGTTGTCGCCGCCGAATCGCCGCCTGCGATTCTGCTGCATCGACGCTCGTTCGTGTCTTATTTTTGGTTGGCACAAGTTCGCCTATTAAACCGTTATTGTTGAGCTCACTGCTCGCATTCGTGTCACCTCCGTTCGTGACAATATTTTAATAGTCCCATTTAAATTTTTATGCAAGGATCCGACCAGTAAAAGACGTATTTGAGGCGAGTTTACCTAGTTAATTATCCATGGCACTTCACAGTACACATAAAACGGTGGTCACCGTTTGGGGATTTACTAATTAGGGGGGATAGTAAAGGGGCGTAATGAGTGATCCGAGGACTTCCTAACGGGAGGCAAAAATGCCAGTGCTCTCTCAACCCTAGATTCTGGGACGGAAGGGGACTCTGACGTGGAGGTTCAATACCACCAGTCGTTGGAGAGAGGAGGAGGAGGAGGAGACAATGAAATACGAGAGCCCAAGAGGGGGAAAAAAAGATTGAAACCAAAGAAAAAAAGTTCAGAAAATCTCAACAACGGAAGAGGAGGACGCTGGAGCGTTGCCAGGACCCTCCACCAAGAAAGGCAGGCCAGAGACTGACGGAAAAGGTCAAAGGTCAATAGAAAATACTAAGACTACATCAAACCCCACGCCCCACGAGGCAACATTGCTATATTGCTATATTATTGCGGGAGGCAACATTGCTATATTATATCAGTGTATGCCCCACCACATGATGACATAGACACGACAATTACAGAAACCAGACACCTTATTTCACAATACCTCCTCACACCTGTAATAATACGCGGGGACTTTAACGCAAAAATATAGTATGGAGAGGGGAAAGGACAGATTCACGAGGAAGTGAATTGGCCCAATTTATTATCGCATCAGATCTTTACCCCCTCAACTCACCCAACTCCGCCCCAACATTCCAATCTACCAACGGACGTAGTTGGATAGACCTTACACATATAACACCCAATATAATCAGGAAATAACAAACTGGACAGTGTTAGATGAACCCACTGGAAGCAACCAGTTATATATACTTTCAAGCATATAAAACATACAATACATCAACAAAAAAACTCAAACAAACAGGACAATTCAGACTCCTTGGCACACTATCCAGAGACACGTGGTTTATAAATACACAAACAACACTCATTACAAGCAGAAAACAACTCGAACATATAATTAACACATTCTACACAAAGATCAGAACACTTTACAACAGATATTGTAAAGTGGTTCATAAAGCAAAAACCAAACACCATGGTGGACGCCACAGCTGGACATCGAGAGGAAGAGAGTGAGAGCTCTCCGACGAAGATTCCCGCGAGCCCCACCATCTCTTAGGCCCACATCAAAAGAAACTTATCTCATCGCACATAAAGAATACAAGAACAACACAAAAATAGCAAAAACAAAATGATGGAAGTCATTTTGTACACAAGTATCTAGAAACATATTTACACTTCCATATAATATAGCACTAAATAGAATAAAAAAAAAAAATCCTGATTCCCCCATCCTTAAACTTGATGAAACATATACATCCTCCCTACACGAATCCGTGGAAACTATCTTAAATGCCCAGTTTCCACGGGATCGACCGACAGAATACACATCAGAACAAGTATACATCAAACACCAAATGCAGACACCACCAATGACGCTCCATTCACAATCCAGGAACTGACACATATTATACAGCACATAAGACCACGAATCACACCAGGCACTGACAATGTAACACCATCACTTGTAAAAATCATCTTCTTTAAATACCCATCCCTCATCCTAAACATGTATAATGCTTGCTTAATGTATTCATATTATCCTAAGCAATGGAGAAAGTCAAGAGTAATATTAATTTCCAAACCTAACAAACCCCTTCATCTACGTACCCTCCTCATATCGTCCCATCTGTGTTAATTCCATATTAGGAAAAGTACTGGAGAAACTGGTATGCAATAGACTTTCTCCACACCAATCATCTCCTACACCCAAAACAATTTAATTTCACACATAAAGCCTTGGCACCAGCCGCCCTTCTGCAGATAAAAAACACCATACTCTCAGAAATCGGAGCCCAAAATAAGCCCATCATCATCTCACTAGACATTTAGAACGCATTTAACACACTCTGGACCCCATTTGTCCTTGAGTATTTTAAACGTCATAACATTCCTCGTAACCTATACCTTCTACTTCAAACAATACTAACAGATCGTACCATCATTTACCCACCCAATCAACACCTGTTTCCCTTCATGCCCCACTGGGAACCCCAAAGGTCCCCCACTTAGCCCCGTTCTCTGGAATGTCATGATTTCATCCCTCCACGACCTTTCATATCCCGCTAACGCTCGTATACCAGTGTTCGCTGATGACATCACTTTAGTGATATCAGGTAAAACAAGGCTTCATATAGAAACAACAGGAAATAAAAACACTCCACATGATACACACATGGAGTACACAGCACCACATTACATTCAATCCATCCAAATGCAACTCCATACTCATAGGTAATCACTACCTTAAACGACCTTCCACCATAAAACTAGGGAATCATAATATATGACATACACACGAATTAAAATCCTAGGAATCATATTTGACCACAGACTACCATGCCTCCCACATACCACATACCTTCGTGATAAAATATACAAATATACAATTGCACTATCATCATTCTCAGGTATACATTGGAGATTCAGGCCAAAGCATTTTCGGGAGCTATACACCCGTAGTCTTGAACGAATCATCAATTACGAGCGCCCCAGTTTTCTTTAATACAACACCCAATTCCCATCTCATTCGTAAACTCATATCCATCCAACGTATCCCACTCCTCAAAATATGCAAAGCTTTTACAACAGTAAGTAACGTGAGCATCAACATTCTCACGAGTATACTCCCTATAGAATACACCCTCAACCGGGAAATGGCACTTTTGTACATATTTCAACTCAAGCAACCATACACCCTCTATGAAACTACATATGATCCTAGTAAAATGCAACACCACATAGACATATGGGACACGCACCCAGCACAAATCCTTTCCTCTCCCTTTGCATCAGGCACCACTCCATTACACCAAATGCTAAGTAGAACCACCCATAACATATATAGAGACGGCTCACTACTCCATGAAACAGTAGGTGCAGCCTTCGTGATTCTCGATAAACTACAACAAATTATAACATACAGAAGGTACAAACTCCCAGCGGCGTAGACTTTCCATTTTCCCGGGGGGCAGGCTGAGAAGTTCCCGTGGGGGGGGGGTGCTGCGCGTTATGTTTTCGCCAGAACTGGAGATTGAAGCTAATGCAAGCACGCTGGGATTCCATTTCCCACGTATTTTGTCAATAAAGGCAACGTGGGCGTTATTTTGTTTACATCCTACTACTAGAAGCTCGTTACATGGCACGTAAACAGCGTCTCGGAAATAATAATAATAATAATGGTTTATTTTCCAGTGCCCACAAACAACTTAGTGTTCTATTGTGTGGTGCACAAAGATGGGTGAAGTATTATACATTTAAGACAAAATACAAATTATCAAAAACAAACTAACAACGAACACAAGCAAAAAAAAAAAAAAGATCAAGGCCCGGGCCCGGAGGGGGCTCTGCCCCCCTGGATCTCACCAGGGGGGCACGAGCCCCGTTGCCCCCATAGTCTACGCCTATGCAAACTCCCATCATTCACGTCCATCTACGAGGCGGAATTACAAGCCATCAAACAAGCCCTTCTATGTGCAGCTACATTCCTTCGAGAATATAGCTTCACCCTTTTCTCGGACAGCCATTCTGCACTCCAATCAATAGCGAACCCACATAACACCCACCCCACAGTACATAAAATAAAAAAACTCCTTCAGACACTAAACACAACTCACTCCATTCAACTCATCCACATTCGTAGTCATACTAATATCCATGGTAATGATATAGCAGACCATTTAGCAAATACATCTAGACACACAGGAACTCTAGTAACCCTGTTCCCAAACAAACAATACATACGCAAACAGATAAGACAACAATGCAAACTCTGGAATAGTAATTCAGGGGTGGAAGCGGGCTAGAGCCTTTTGTAGCAGGGCTGGGAGCAGCAAAAGTCCCACTTTGGAGCAGTTTTGGAGCAGTAAAAGGCTCGCTTTAGAGCAGCTCGGGAGCAGCAAAAGTAAGTTTTGTAGCCGTAAAAGTAGGTTTTGGAGCAGGTCACGGAGGTCAAACAGGTGTCTAAAAGTGATTTGTTGTTCCTAAATGTGAAAATGTAGCAAAAATATATGCATGCACATCCCAGAATAATTTTCAAGCAACATACATACATACCTTTCTATTTCTATTGCATTGAAATATAGAATATTGGCAATTTATGCAAAGGAAAGGCTTTGAGAACCATTCCGGCAGCAGGCAGAGTCATGATAGACTTTATATGGGAGGCCCCGACAATAAAAGCACAACTTGAGCCACGCCAGTACAAAACCGTCTATTTAATAGACCAATTGTAAACATGTATCCTGAAAACTAAACCACTGCAAGGTGTCAGATAAACTACCTTCGCTGACTACAGTTTTTGTTTAATAAAGAATACACATGTTCAATCACTGCTTAAAAAGCCCTATATCAAGTTAAGTAACAAAATACAAGGCTACTGACATTTGACAAAAATTCAGATGCAAAATAAAATGTGTATTTTATATCTTTAGAATACCACAGTCACTCGTACATATGCAGCTTTAAGCATCGACTAGAAGAGCAACGCAACCTTATGTACTCCATAAAATGTTGTGCATTGCGTGTCTCCATAAAAAAAATTAAGGTACCACAACATGTTTCAAAATAAAGCAGTCCTTGCTGACCTGTTTTCATTAAATCCAAATGTTCTTAATCCCTGTTCATAAAATACAATAATCCCTACACCCAAGTTAACATACAAAGCTATATCTATATTACTTTAGATGGAAAAATATTGTCTTAAAAATATCACAGCCACTAATAGAACGCATGTGCCTGTGCTCGCGATTCTTCACGGCTAAGCGTCCAAATAAGGTACGCTACCAAATAACAGGTAAAACTAGTATAGACCATTTATTTTTACTCATGTTGACGCATGTGCATGCGCTCGCAAAGAAAAACAAACGAAACTAACATAGCGCGTGTTTCTTAACTGCGTTCGCAAAGAAAAACAAACGTAACTAACATAGTACGTGTTTCTTAACGGCTAAGCGTCAAAATATGGTACGCTACCAAATAACAGGTAAAGCTAGTAAAAACCAATTACCACTTCTGCTCATGTTGATGGCCGAGGTAGCCCACCGGTGCCGAGACACCAACTCCCACGATCATGGCAAATCGGGACCACGGGCAACTGCATACGCGCTTCAACCGCGCCAACCCACTATGCCCGAAACCAAACCGATGTGTTCGTATATCAAGCTCTTTGTAGTCAAAATCGACATCTCACTCTCGATGAACTAAAATCGACGCCTCGCCCTGCGGTTACACGTGGTTCGGAGCCCCAGTCGAGTTGGTACGAGTCACCCGCACTGACGCCTAAACAAAAGTACACACCACATGGTGGCCAGTGGCCGACCGTTTTCGGCTAAATTTAAAGAAAACACTAAAAAAATTTAAAAAAAGCTGAAATTGGCATTTTGGAGCAGGCTGGCGCAGGGAAGTGAATTGGCGCAGGGTGGCGCAATTGGCGCAGCGCTTCCACCCTGGTAATTGGACGCAAAACCACTCGACCACGTCTGTATTTAAATGGATTCCATCAGTTTACACAATCCCTGAATACCTTCCCAACAAACTACCCACAAACACAAATACTCACAGATCATGGAAGGTTCCCTATTATTTTTTAGATTCCATCGGTCACCTATAGCATATGCCCTTGCGGACAACAGGCCGACATTTTCACCCATTACACCAACTACATGCACATTAACACAGTTCCAGGCACAACTACACACACTTCTGCCACAAGGGATCACAGACGATAATAAACCTGTTATAGTAACATCAACAGATATAATGAAAATATAGAAAACATGACTGCGTATATAAACTCTTTAATTCTCTCCAATTGTAATGGCAACGACAGTAGGAGGGGTCAGTGGAGGCCCGGCACGTAACGACTGAACTCGACGATAGCGATAGTAGTTGCCAGACAAGGAAAATAATAATAATACTAAAAAACACAATATACAAATGAAAAAAGTAAATAAACAAACCAGAAACGAAAAAAAAAAAAAGTGAACCGAGAAGCAATAATCATGCAATGCAAAGCAACCTTTGAGAATAGTGAAGGCTCTGGAAGGGCTCAGGCGACACCGCCCTGTACCCCCTGTCTCCAGGTAAGTATGGTCCGAGCGAAGACCAATGAAACAATGCAAATGAACAGGCCACATGGAAGTTACGGCAGGGGGCATCCGGCCCACAATTGGGTGTCCCTGGAGGGTCGCAGATCTTTTTCCGGAAGACTGTGGCCGCCCACCCACCCCACCGGGGGTTCACCTGGAGAGGGGGCAGAGGGGGGGGGGGGGTCGCAGAGTGCACATGACAAAATAGTTCCACATAAAAAAATGTATTGAGCCCCTTTGGGAGAACTAATGTCCCCACCTTCAACCCAGATGCCTATGCTGACAAAGATGAATCTCAAACAGAGGGGGAAAAAAAGAAGCAGACTGCAATGATCCAGCAGCGCAGATAAAGTCGAAAAGCCACGCCTGAACTCGAAAAAAAAGGTTTAGGAAAAAAGAAGAGTAAAGAGTAGGGGGAGCACCCAGGGTCTCCCCCATAACAACAAAAAAAAATCACGGAATCTGGGAGGAAGATTCAGAAGTGGGCACGGCGGGGGGCACTCAGCTACAACTGCAGGGGTGTCCTCGGAGGGCCACAGACGCACCCCGGAAGTCTGTGGCTGCCCGCCACCTCTCTGGAGATCCCCCTTTGGAAGGGGGAGGAGGGGGGGGGGGGGGTCACGAGAGCCAAAGCAGAGGATAGCACAAACTATATATATATATAGAGGATACAAACAAATAAAATGATTCACAACCAACCAAGGAAACCGAGGAACGTCCGAGAGGTAACCACTCAGTCCAACGGCGGGCCGCGGGGAGCCAGGGAGGGCAGGTGGAGGTTGGAAAGATGTGGGAGAGACGGCGTGTCATATATCGGTTGCTTACGCAATGAAACATATAAAATCAGATAATAATAAAAAAAATAAAAAATAGCTTTTGGGAAGGGATGTTTAGCTTACAAAAAGAGAGCATAGTAAAAAAATTACACCATCTTCCGAGGGGAACCATGGGGTGATGCGGAGCATCGCGGATCGTAATTAATTTATTCCCTTCTTGACTGATTTCTTTTGGCCGGCCGGATTTGGGCTGCAGAGGACGCGAGCGGCCGAGAAATGCTAGCAGACGACAGCCGCAGAGTTGCGGGAAAGCTCACCCCACTAGAAAGCCCTGGCGTGGCGCTGCGACCCGCGCGCCCAAAACTATCCTTCTTTTACTCCTCCAGGGGAACGCGCGCAGCGCACTACCGCTGCTTATATTCACACTTGAAGGAGAGGGAGACTAGAGGAGGAGAGTTGCACATGCGCGCGCGGTGTGAGGAGAAGCGAACGAACGCGGCGTGACGCAGCTGGTAGAGAGAGAGAGCGGAGAGAGTAACGTGCAGCTGTTGGAGAGAGGGAAGGAGGGGAGTTGCGCATGCGTAGTGTGAGTGCGGACGCCGACGCCGACGCCGCGGGGCATAGACCCGAGCAAGAGATGCTCCGCATCTAAAAAAAAAACCTATAAGGAACTTTTGAAGCGGTCGCCCGCGCTGGGCCCACAGGGTGCCAACTCTACAGCCCGTTGCTGTAGTACATTAATGTAGTTACTGACCACAGTATTCATTTAAGCGTCTCTAAACACAAGAACAATAACCATAAAAAATGCACATAACCATTAAATAAGATAGGTAAATATTAATTACTATCTCGTCCCAAAAAAGGGAGAGAGCAAAAAAAAAAAATCGGAGGAAGGGTTTCTCTATAATATCAAGTGTAAAGTATACGCTCAACTGAAAAAAAAGGATATATAATAAACGGACAACTACATAATCTATATTCTGAACATAAAAGGGAATAGAGCGCTTGACAAAGATACATATGATGATAAGAATAGGAACATAAACACAGACACAGGAAAAATGAAAATAACAGAGAGAATACCCATATGTACACATAGAGATAGTATGAATAGAGAAATAACGGAGGTATACACAAGTAATATATGTGACAAAGTTACAAACCAACAAGGAGCTGGAAAAAAAAATAAAACCCATTTTGAAACAGATCTTTATCTTTTTGTGGAGTGTTCCAATTTCAGGTGCACAGTACTCAACAAGCGAGCAGCAGGGACACGAGCGCGGCTCCGAACTCCAAGAAGGAAGCAGAAACCCGGAAAGAAACGGTACAGTCCAAAAGGAAGAATTAAACATAAACATTTTCGACGAGAGGTCTGTCTGTTGAGCTCATCCGAGGGGCACAGGGTCATCGACCAAGCGGAACGCCGTCTCCTCAACGCCCGCATCCATGAGTGCCGAGAGAACGTCAGGAGAAGGGAACTCGATCTTTTCTTCTTGCGAAGACAGCTGGAATTCAAGATACCGGAGGCCTTCCACGCCCTTGACGATTTCGCCTCGGTCCACGGCTATCACCGCTACGCAGGAAAGAACTCACGAACATCAGAAGAAGATTGCGGCTCTCCGGCAGAAATCGTCACCTAGCGTCTGCCGGAGCAACAGCAACAGCAACTTCGTAAGGAACTTGTCTTCAAGGGTGCTCTCACCGACAGAAACATCCGTGCTGGCAAAAGGACACGGGTTCAACGTCCCAAGTAAGCCTCCAATTCCCGCTATGGCGGCCGCCATTGAAGACGGCATTCGTAAACTGGACCCGTCTCTACAAGAAGAGGTTCGGCTCAAGGCTATCGGGGCTATCGCACAGGTGCGCCGTCGCCAGCATAACATTTCGTCCGCCGAACACCGCGCCCTTCGTAGCCTGAAGGAAGACGACGCCATCGTGGTTCTGCCCGCAGACAAGGGCAACGCGACGGTGGTCCTGGACAAGAGCTCCTACAACCGAAAGGTGACGGATTTGCTCTCCACTTCGGCGTATGCGCCCCTACAAAAAGACCCCACCGGCAAGATCCAGAATACCATAAACAGGGCCCTGTCTATCATTTTCAAGGAGCACCCGGATTCACGCAGCCTTTATCTTAGGTTAATTTGTCGCAACGGGTCCGCTCCCGCTTTGTACGGTCTACCAAAAATCCACAAGCCGGAGGTCCCCCTCCGCCCCATTGTGGACTTCACTACTTCCCCACTACGTGCAGTTTCGGCGTACCTGCACCAGCTCATCTCCCCCCTCACTGGCACCACGGACACATACTTACGAGATTCGAGTCACTTCATCGATCTCGTCAAAGGACTAAAGGTGAACGCCGACGAATCTCTGGTTTCCTTTGACGTCGTGTCACTCTTCACGAGTGTGCCGGTGCCCCTAGCACTTTCTGTGGTCAGGACGGCCCTTTCGGCCGATTCCGGCTTAGCAGAACGAACCTGTCTGTCCGTGGACGAAATCTGCCGCCTTCTGGAGCTGTGTCTCTCGAGCACATACTTCTCGTTCAATGGACGCTTCTACAAGCAAACGAGTGGAACTGCCATGGGAGCTGCGATCTCCGTTACCATGGCCAACCTCACGATGGAGTACATCGAACAAAAAGCTCTTTCTTGCTTTAATCCAAAGCCCAAGACCTTCCTCCGGTATGTGGATGATTGTTTCTGCATCGTCGAAGCCAGTGAGGTTGAGCGCCTGTGCCAGTGTTTGAACTCCGTTGAACCGTCGATTCAGTTCACGGTGGAGCGAGAGACGGACGGCGTGCTCCCGTTTCTGGATGTGAGCGTCAAGAGAGCTTCTGACGCGCTCAACTTCGCGGTATACCGAAAACCTACGCACACCGGTAGATACCTGGACTTCGAGTCGTATCACCCCACATCGCACAAGGCCTCAGTGGTCAGCGCCCTTTTCCGACGGGCGCTGTCCGTGTGTTCTACGGAGGAGGCCCTACGAGAAGAAGTTAAGAAGATCAAAGCTGATCTAGTTAACAACGGTTACCCAAAGCGGTTCATTAACGACATATACAAACGCCTACGCCGCCCCCCTGTAACTCCGGCCTCGAGACCGTCTAATCGGATCTGTCTCCCTTATGTGAAGAATGTGAGTGAGACCGTCGGACGCTGTCCTTCGGAAACACGGCATTGCCGTCTCCCACAAGCCCGTGTCTACCATCCGTCGGCGGCTTCCTCTCCCCAAAGACAGACCAGGAAGGTATACAGGTGTACATTTTTTAATTAATGTTTTATTTTTAGATAAGGGCTCACTGAAATCTGGATGTGCGCACTGGTGGACATTAGATGGGTGGATATAAAACCGTGACAATATTTTCACTCATTAACCAAAATTTATTCATTAACTTTTTTATAATTGCAGTTATAAAGGCAGTCATTACTGGAATCTAACCTCATTTAAACGATTTGCAAACCATCTGTGGGGTTGTGGATTCGGTGAGTGTATATTCTAGCTAGAATGAATAAAGATGCTATGAAATAAATGGCTGCATGAGCTTCTTGAAAGTACAGCCAGAAAATTACTACACCTAGCTTTTCGACACTATAACGGGACGCAGATTCTGTGATTTAACATTTGGTAAAACATATTAGTCAAGTTCTTCTACAGTGATAGCTTTTTATACTGCCAACCCCAACCATTGCAATTCTCAATTTTTGTACAGGTTGACCTGGGCAGTGGTGTGTCCATGACGGCAGTGCAGTTTAACCATCATTGCGCTGATAAATCTGACACTGACCCAAAATTTGTCAAAAATGCCTGCCTGGCAATGTCGACCGAAGATGAGCTCCTTGCCCGGAGCATGACAGGGAACTGCTCCCGGCGTTTCCTGAAGCAGGGTCCAGAGGAGGATGCTAAGCTACCGATGACCCCCAAGAAGCTGGAGGCAGTTTGGGGTAAGTACAAGCTTGTTTTTCACTAACAAAATATTCTGAATAATCACGGTTACCCTGGTAAAAGCAGAAGATAGAGGGGGGGGGGGGGGTTCACTTGTACAAAATAACCATGCAGTCTGTTAAGAGTGTTTTGAAGAAACAACTTTTCTGGAGCATGAACCGATTTCTGAGTTGGCTGCAGGTTGCATGACTTTGCACTTTCATCCAAAGTTACTATCAGCTTTATTCATACTTGTTACTGCAACCAATTTGCGATTGACTTCTTTAATTTCTTTGCTTTGACAAATGCCTCGTTGCTCTTGTGATTATGAAACTCTTTCCAACGCAAAGCAAGAACTGATGTAAAGCTATATGTGCTGCTGGAGACCGCATCCAGCAAGCATCTTGCTCATGTGTCATTCATTGCTTAATTTGATGTTAGAAAAGGTTTCAAGTGAAATTTTCTAAAAACCATGCACTACAGTGGAACTTATTTATAACAAACACTTCGAAAATCGTAAAATAGTGAAATATACGAAATAATGTAAATGCAATGCAGATGCCACAATAACGAGCTTTCCCCAATCTCTATAGCTACTGCGTGGCTCACTTTTGATTAGGACTCTTATTTGAAACCATTAATTCATTTACTGGGGTCTTGAGAACCTAGTGAGCATAGTGTGTTTATTAAGCTAATAGCATACCTTGCAACGGCACTCTCCACGGTGCCTACACTATCCGGTTCTGCGAGCTCAAGTCCACAGCAGAGCAGCCATGAGACGCTGCTTTGCTCAAGGTCGAGAGTGGTGCAATGTGATGTTCTTAATGCCTACAGTTTTCCGGTCTTGTGCACAAGCCGCTTGCGGACAAACTTGGCGGTAATTTCGACGTCTGTCATCTCACCCATCGATACCGTGCAGCACCTACACAAAGGCCAACCTGCTCTGCGCTTTGTTGAGCTCGCGGAGATCTGGTTTCAAATTTGCAAGCATTGCTTCGACCCAGTCGCAGGAACGCCCTAAACATTCCTGTGACCCAAACGTTATAGGCCTATTCAATGAACGAGTCTGACTATGCCGCCGTGTTTTACGTGGTGCTTTCGGCACCATGTGCTTGTGCGCGGGCGTCGCAGGCGCCTGTGTGCCACCGCTATCTGCGGGGAAGCCTCCTGCATGCATCAGGAACGTGCATAGTACGCCGCATCTGCGGGTGTATAGCGGGGAAGCCTGCTGCGTGCATCAGGAGAGCGTGGCCCGCAACTCGAGAATTGGATATATCCGATGTATGGTTTGTTATTTGAGATATGGTTTGCATGCATATCGATCGGTGAGTTTTGGTTCGATATAGGGCGTAATTCCCCTTATGCCAGTTCATTATAATCGTGTATGACTGTAATAGTTGTGCATTCTATTCTACTTTCGTTTTTCAGTGGCCTTCGGCTTCTTCATTGGTGAAGGGCCAGAGGAGTTGTGAAGAAAAGAATGGCCAAGATGAATTCCTACGTCGCAACATACCTGCAAGACAAGAGGAGCAGGCTGAAGAAGGAGTTAAAGAGGGCAGCCACAGCAAAGGCACCCACAAGAGAATCAGTGGTGGCAGCATTGCCTACCTAACCATGCAACTGCTGCACAGTTCCCTGTTGCAGAGCGGGCACTGTCCAAAATAAAAGTAATGCATGGATGACTTTCTGAGAGATTCATTTTTCCAGCCAGCATATGTGGATACCACGTGAAATGCCTAAAATGAATTCTATAACCTGCTTGTTTAATAAGCCCTAATTTCTGAACGAGAATCCGTACAGGTTCTGATATCTCGTTATAAGGACACTAGCTCGTTATAAGGACACTATCCATGGCACGAGGGTCTTGCGATATGCTGAACACCCAAGCAGAAATTGCTCTGTTTCTCTATAGACCTTTCAAACTTTAGCCGACAGGGAGCGGCCATTGACGACCACCGCGACGTTTGGTGGCTAGCTGGTCTCGTCACCATGCCGAGCTGTGGACGGCAGGGCTCTCCTATGCATTCAGTGTATTAACACCACGTTGGTTGCGTGTTTCTTTCGGCTTTTCCCTCCGATCTTGTACTCCTAAAGTATTCCGTAAAGATTACCGTTCTCGTTTACCCGTCTGGTAAGCAGAATCTGTTATTTCTCCTCGCTGCGCAAAACAAGTTTGCATATTCGGACGGATGGCCGGCTGCGGCCAGCGAATCGTCGTCGCTGCCGTTACTCATCGGGGGTAAGTAAAGCAGACTTGGTTATGTCTATTCCTTTTTAAATAAGTGTTAATTTCTAGTGACAGCTGAATGCGAAGCTTCAGTCCCGGCCACTCGATGCGCTTCGCTTCCGTCGAGCGACGAAGCGACATCGAGGGGTCGTGCTTCACCACTCGACACCACTCAGTCCGTGCTATGGCCTCAGCTAGGCACGTCCGGGCAGCCTGTCAGCCGATGTGACTGCGTGGTTTGCTAGAGCATGAGGCGTCGAGTGTTAGAAATGGGCTCTCCTTTTCTCCTTTTTCACAACATCAAGCACATCGGCCATGACAGAAAAAAAAATAAAGGAAAAGCAAATGGACTTTTAACGTGCATCACACATAGACGATAAAAGAACCTAACACAGGATGTGGAAGCTTAGCGCTAGTGCCCTCTTAGTGGTAAGAGTTCTAAAGCACAGGCAGCGCTTACTGTAAAGCCCATGACGTGGGTGGTGGTCATTTTAGAAAGTGAGCAAAGCACACGGCTTACGAACAAAGGTTGAAAATGCACAGGTCAGCTCTTTGCTGGGATGGTCTATTATAATATCCATCAATTGGTTTATTGCGGACACCTGGACGTAGAACTAACAGAATAAGAACATGCATTTTAACTAGGTCTAACTAGGTGTTTTTGATCTTTGAAAATTAAGCTTAATCTGGGTTAGTCTATCCACAGTCAATTATCTTTCCTTTGCTTGAGTTAAGAAATCAAGCAATTAGTCAAATCATTAGTGGCACAATCATCCACATGGTGAAATACTCAGTGCTCCACACTGCAAGCAACTTTACAAGATTATACCATTCTCCTGTTCCAGATGAGTACCACACACACCCCAGCAGTGTCACAGAGCGGAAGGACGATGTTTGCCTCTGTCCTGGCATACGACAGGCCGACATTCTGTACTACCTGCTTAGTACAAAGGCGTGTGACCTAAAAGATATGAAAGTGTTTAAAAGTTTGGAATCTTTCAACTATCTACAAGCAAGCAAGTTCCGGTACTGTCAAAGACGTCGTGTGAGAAGTCGGTCGCATCCCTCGTCTGCCCCACATTCGCTGGGAATGCGTCCACACGCCATGGCCAGAGGTATGAGCCAATTGCCCGAGCCCGGTTTAGCCATGACTACCACCTTGCTGTGACACGCTGTGGAACATTTGTGTGCAATGACCTGCCATGGAACTCCGCCAGCCCGGATGGCATGATAGATGAGTTGGATGCTATCCTAGAGATAAAGTGTCCAAACACTGATGACTGCCCGAGCACTCCGGCCAAGCATGACCTGAAGCATCTAACAGGCGATGAGTATGAACTGGTCGAAAAGGGATAAAAAGTTCGACATGCAGGTAAAGGTCCAAATGCTCTGCACGAAGAAGCGGCTGTTTCTTTTACATATGGAGTTTACACAGTCATGCTCTTGTAAAAGTGAAGTTTGATGAGTTGTATCTGTCCAACAACCTGCCGAGACTGAAGAGGTTTTACTTCTGTAAGTTGCCACCTCGCATTGAGAAGGATCACATAGAGGGAAGCTGATTGTTGGCGAGCACTACAGGGAGACTGCTTCAATGTAGAGATTGATCCCAACAAGAATGTAAAGAAATATTTTAGCATATACATGTAGTATGCTACACTTTGTGCCACATTTAATAATTTATATTTTTATTATTTATATTTAATATTTGCAGATATACTGTGTCTGCATCAAGTTTACTGGAACAAGCCAATATCGAGCCATCGGAGGTTAGAGCGAAAATAAACAGATTGAGAAATCTATATTGTTTAAGTAATGGAATCTTTAATGACAATAAGGATAGATACATTGAATTTTCAGCAAGAGGTTGGGCTAGATTAAATCATACTAGCACTATAAAACAATATAGAATTAAGCACAATGTCTTCAAATATTCTTTTTTCCCTTGGGCAATAAACGAATGAAATTCTTTGTCTAACGAAATGGTAACTCTTCCTTCACTTAACATTTTTGTTGAGGCAGTCGCTTCAGCTATGAGAAAGTGCTCCTAAGCATATCACCCCAAGGCAATACGTACCGCCCTGCTATGGCTCACAGATGTGAGCCGCATATTGTTTAAATAAATTAAAAAAATCTGTTTCTTGCAAGCAAATTACCCACCAAACAAAATTCTGCACTACGGCCCATAAGATCGGTTTAGGATTTATGAACTAAGGCATGTCCTATTCCAGTCTCGTCTGATATCGTTTCAGATGCCACGGGAATTATGAAGCGTCTTTGTCGCATGCTGCAAGCGCAGGAAGCTGACCAGGTGCAGCGAGTTGCACCAGGCAGCTGTAGTGCCAGTTACCATGGTAAGCTTCGGTCTCTTGTAACTTTGCAGTATGAGTGTTAATTACTGCATTGCTCCATTTTTCATGCCAGAACATCCTCTTTGTTCTTTCTTCGTGCTTGTCTTGTTAATGTAAAGGGCTCAACCGGACGAACAGTTGAGCTTATATGTGGCTTACACCCAACACACTTCCATCTGCCATGCTGGTGTCGAAAGCCTGCCGTTACTGCAGCGGAAGCTACGCTCGTCCCCTGGACAATGCTCCTTTCCTGTTTGTAGAACGAATACAGTAAAGGCCAAGCATTGAGGCGCCCAGGCCACTAATACATTGCCTGCCCTAATCTTGTGAATGCAATAACGTCCATGAAAGAAGGGAATAATAGGTGTAAACGTAAGCTAGATTTTTAAATTTGCTAACTTCTCCGCACCTTTCTGCATCCCAGGCTTAGGTAGTTTTTTTGTAAGTGTATTTTTGCCAATAAACTCATCTCTGAGCTGCCTTTGCTTATTGGCTTTGTTCGTACAATGCAGTGCAGCTGCCTGAAGAAATACCGAGCTCACTTTTTCATGACTACATGCAACTGAAAAACACCGAAGTTGTAGCGTATTTAGTCGAATAATGAGCGCCTCTTTTCCCAGAAAAGTTTACGCAAATTTGGGGTGATTTCATTATGTGGGGGCAAATATCTCTGAACGGTGAAATGGGTAGGAAATTGGCCGAATATCAAAACATTGCTCCTGCATCAAATGGAACCTTATTTTGTCATCTCGGTTTTCTTTGTTGACATTTTTTTGCAAAGAACATTCTTTAGATACATACTATATACTCATTCTAGTTCACGATGGGCCACATCGTCATACTTGTTGTCCCAAAGCAGATGGTCCTCAGTGCCGTCGAGAACCACACACGCACTTCATTACAACCAAAGTATCTTCCTACAGCACGACCCCCATGTTCAATAGCATACTCCACCAATTCAAACTTAAAACCACACGTGAAACTGGCATATCGAACCGAGGTGGAAGCCGCGCTGCCAGAGCAGCCAGACACTATCGCGAAATGGCGGAATTTTCGTTTCTTCCCGCGATCCTGCCATGACTGGTGGCTGCCTGGGCCCTTCCTCACCCGGATAAAGAAAACGGACCTTCACGTGATTCTTAAGCTGTTTATTGTTCAAAATGGTGCACAAACAAATTTGAACGCTCTCGCCACACAATGCAAAATTGTGGATAAATTCATTGCGCGTGTGCGAGAAAAAATCGCATTATGTGATCAAATATGGTATCTAGCGGCGTGTATCATCTACTTTATTTGCTTGGTAAAAATGTCTGGTAGAAACCAATTAGATATTTAAACCATAGTTCCTATATTGTAGTCGGACTATTAGCTATGGCAAGCATGTGCAGTTGGCCCAATGTTTCATTTTCTTCTTCTGAAAAGAACGAGCGATTTATTACTTTGTTACTCGCTCCTCACCAAGGCAGGTACAGATGCCTATTTCCATCGCTCTCCAATGTCGAATGTTCTTCGTTATCTTCTCCCTGCCGAAGCACAACATATGGTAACATCATGACATATGAGTCCACGCACTCCCGTGCGTGGGACGGTTACGCCATTTGTCTGCGGCTCTTGGAGACATGGGTCAATCGTTTCGTTTATATCTCGATTATTACTACCACCTGCAGTAATTGTTAATTTCTTGAATGAGTTGTTTGCTAATTAAGCAACAAAAATAGCAGGGTGACCTTGGCTCATCAAGAGAGTTCACTTGTATTTCCATCTGAGACTGTGTGAGTGTAAAGAAGAAATGGAACAAATCAAAACACACGAGACAATGCAAGTCAGCATTTAGGGATGGAAGCTCTTACAATATTTGTCTTGGTGAAAACTAATCCAAAAAAATATACCTTACTACCTTTTTCTTACATGCGTTTGCAATGAAGTAAATCAGTCAAGAGCCCACAATGCCATTCCACCAGTTTCTAAATATTAAATTTAGCTGAAAGCCGTGTTTTTTAAAAGCTTGTTCCAGGTAGCGTGTTGTTTTAACCTTCCACGATCTATCACCAGCACTATAGCGCCGCATTCACACGGGGTTCGAGCTTTCTACAATGTGTAGTTCATTTATGCGGGTGAAAACATTGGGTTTCATTTCTCTCTTGGATCCTGTATGGGACTATTTTCTCTCTCGGACCTCTGTCATCCTAGACTTACGTGTCACTTTAATAATTTCTTTTCCCTCTTCTTCAATAGACTGTCATTGAATGCGGTGTACTGGTTGAATCATCGACTCTGAAAGTGCTACGCAACGCTGCAAAGTCTTCAGGCTGCAAATTTGCTCGCAGCCTTTTAAAGGTGCTCTTCCTGAATGACACATGCAAGGGAAAGTCCCTTCATGGGCGTAAAAGTAATGCTCATAAGGACATCAAGGCAAAGGAAGCCCTGGATCCGACCATTGCAAAGGCCCTACTAAGTATGTTCTGTTCGCATCTTGTCGTGAATTTCTTTTGTGAGGACTGTTTGCTAACCTGTTAGTATATGCACCGTATTTACTCGAAAATAGGTCAAGCACGAATAAAGAACAATTCCCTAAAAACTGATTTCAATGAGAATAACAAAAAAAAAAATCATATACTACAGGTTGATTCATACTTTCAAGAGAAGAACAAAGGAAACATTGAACACGGCACACCGTTATTAGCCGCATGCTCGGCTAAATCTCCGTACTCGGTGCCATAAGCTCCACCACATTCAGAAAATTACTCGTCGTTCAATGGTTCGCAATAAGTAAAAAGCGCGTCCCGCTGTTCTGCCATGTTCTAATCAGCTTCTCATTGACGTCAAACTCTCAGCAAACAGTACCATTTGACGCTTCATGTCTACAAACTAGCTCATCCGATGCAGCATTGTCGTAACTCAATAGCAATTGCAAAACGTCGCCAAGAAATAGCGCCAGCAGCCGGACAAGGAAGCAAAACAGGAACGAAACAATGCGGCGGTGCAGCAGATAGTTTCGTATGTGACCTCTCTTCCTATCGGAGAGATGACAGTGCTCTACATCACGTTGACGCTCCCAGGGCACCTACCTAGTCTTGCCGCTCCAGGCCATGATGATAAGTCTACCCATATTTTTAGGTATCATTTTCGAAAAAAAAAAGGTCTACCTATGTTGTAATAAATACGGTATGTATATCTCAATGGTTGCTTTCGTGTCTTAATCTTGTGCAACACGCCATGACTTCATCTATGAGGAAACAGCCTCATAATACCTGCTAGTGGTCTCTACTAGGGAAACTATGGCCCAAAGGCTAGTTTGCAGCAATGTGCTCGGGAAGTATGACCAGGGTCAGGCAGCATCTTGTGCTACCTATCCTTGTGAAAAGCGCCTCACCTGAAGCAAAACGAAGGACAAGTCATGGCTGTGCTGTCAACTTCTGGCAGTGCAATTAGGGATTGAACTTGAATAGTGTGTCAAATTTCTGAGCTCACTGAACCAATTCTGACATCTCCGCACTGCCCTGTAGTAGCATCCCCTGTGCCCGCACTGGCACAGGGGATGCTACTACAAATGCTTGACATTAGTAGAGGAGCCGGTCGTCTGCTTCTCGCGGAGAGGGTAGAGGAGCTGTCAAGAGTGACGTCATGACGATGCGCTCTGATTGGAGGATGCTAACGTGGTGAAACATCACATTGTGGTCTGCTAGCCATAGCAGTGGCTGCCCTGCCTTGGCTGTCCGAGATCCACCAATTCTGTATGAACTAGGACTCACCCTTCGTCAAATGGGAGAAGAAACAGCTCAAAGGTTACGTTGGTCCAACCCAAAAGTCGCCATTTCCCGGGGTGACACCACCTTCAAGTGTCGACTTTTAAACCAGTCGCTCAATATTGATGAAATTTGGAGGGTCTATTCATCTCGTTGCATAAACACACTCTATGAAATTTCATCTCTGTAGTACTGTTTTTCAATAAGCTACAGGGGAGGTACACAGCTATTGATGTAAGTCGCCTCACTTGGCAAGGAAATCTATTGTATAAAATTGCTGGAGAATATTGAGCATTTCTAAGCTTCAGCCTTAACTATACTCTTTTTCACCTCGACTTGTGCACCGGAGGCTCCACCTCTACAGGCCGCGCATTGGCCAGTCACCGTCGCACCACCACGAAGCGTTCCTCCGCCATTTTTGAAACAAATATAAACAAAAAATGTCTACAAAGAAAAAGTTCTCTACGAGCGTCGTAATCGTGATAATCTAGTCATCTTAAATAAGGTTTATAATGTAGCACGTTTTGAGCTATAATTTTTCATATGTCCAAATTTATTGGTGTGATTCCTTTTAAAATATGAATCGCACGCAGTCGCTGCGGAGGTGACTGAGGCTGCAGTGACTGCATTTGTTTGTTTACGGAAGAGCGAGTCATTCACAAACGGAATCGCTTTGTTAATAAATGCAGCACTCCCGACTTGACTAACATCTTTTCTCAAATAAAACAATTGTACCGTCAAACTGTCCACTTAAACGGTGCAAGACTTGCAGCCTGAGTGTCTATTTCTCTACTTCTTTTACGCCATGTCATAGGAGTGTTGAATTTACGAACGCGTCCGGTTAACTCGGTGACGTCATGTTGTTGTTGTATTCGGGGAATCGAATGCTCGACGTGCTCGGCTCGATTGCGTTCTTCTTCTGCGGTTGGATTTTTACCACTTTATCGTTCTGTTTTGTTATTCTGCGTATTGTCTTTGTGGATATCGTTGAGGTAGTTCCCATGGCTCCATCTCCACCGCCGTCGAGACGTAAGCCAGCCGCCACGACACCTATAAGTTTGTGGAAGAAGCATCGGCAAGGACGCAAGCTCTCGAGCGATTGCAAGCAGATGGTTCTTTCCGTGTACGCCAAGCTGCGAGAACAACACCCGGACAGGTTGAGGAACGACTTGTACCAGCTGACGTCTGAGTATACTGGCGTCGGAGCACGGACAGTTGTTGCCATAAAGAAGGAAGCCATCACGAATTCCGGGCTCCTTCGAACTCCAACTGGTAAGCGCCCAAAGTCGGTTGGCACCCGTCGTCGCCTGGTCCAGTGCGACTCTTTTGTGCTGTCTGCGTTGCGGTCCTGCGTGCACGGCTTCTTTCGAAGGAACGAAACCTCGACCGTCACGAAGATACGCGAAGCCTTCATTGAAGCGCTGAAGGATGATGAGGTCGCCGTGGAACCGAGTCCATCGACTGTGTACCGTCTTTTGCTTGACATTGGGTTCGAGCTGCAGAAGAGGAATCGCAACTCTCTTCTCATTGAGAAGGACGACATCCTTGTGTGGCGTGCGAAGTACCTCCGCTCGATCCTGAAGTTTCGGGCAGAGGGTAAGGCGATCTATTATCTCGACGAAACGTGGGTCAACGCCGGACACACCGTCAACAAGATCTGGGTCGACACGACGGTGCGTTCTGCCAGAGACGCAGAAAATCGTGGCCTCAGCACCGGTCTCAAAAATCCATCTGGCAAGGGCAGCAGACTGATTGTGACTCACGTTGGGGGTGACGAAGGCTTTGTGAAAGGATGCCTCGACATTTTTCATGAAGTGAAGTCGGGCGATTACCACGACGAGATGGATGGCAACAGATTTGAACGTTGGTTTGACTTGTTCCTGACCAAGGTATGTAGGGCCAGGAAGCGTTATTGTAATGGATAACGCTTCCTACCACTCAAGACGCGTGAAGTGTGTCCCCATGAAATCTTCAACCAAGAGTGTCATCCAAGAATGGCTAAGCTCAAAGGGAATTGACTGGGACAAAGACATGCTCAAGGTGGAACTAATTTCCCTAGTCTCCCAAGCGCGACACAAGTTCCTCAGCTACCGAGTGGACACACGTGCTGAAACTGTTGGGTGCATGGTTCTTAGGCTGCCCCCTTATCATTGTGAGCTGAATCCCATTGAGCTTATCTGGGGGCAAGTGAAGAATGAGGTTGCACGAAGCAACTCGTCTTTCAAACTAAAAGATGTGAAGGTTCTTCTCGAGCAGGCAATCAAGAATGTCACGAAAGACAACTGGACCGCTGCTGTACAGCATGTTAAGAAGATGGAAAGGCAGTTCTGGGAGAATGACAGCCTGTCAGACAGAAGATTGCACCAATCATCATCGAAATCAATGCCGGAGATGACAGCGACGTCTCCCATGAAGACGAAAGCTGCGATGAAGTTGTCTCTGGATCAGGCCAGCCACACATTCCAGGTGTGGAGCCACTTAATATGTAAGCAGTGTGGCAAAGTGTTTCTTCCATGGTGCTCTCCGGGAACTGCTGGAGGCCCACGTGAAGCCTTCTCTGCATACAAGGTGGTCTGCCTGTGTGGGCTGACTCCCGACATCTAGTATGCAACCCTGCCTCTCCGAGAACTGCTGCAGGAAACACGACGAGATGGCTTCGGAGGCCCACGTGAAGCCTTCTCTGCGTACAAGGTGGCCTGCCTGTGTGGGCTGACTCCCGACATCTGGTATGCAACCCTGCCTCTCCGAGAACGGCTGCAGCAACACGACGAGGCGGCTTCGGAAGCCTACGTGAAGCCTTCTCTGCGGACAAGGCGGCCTGCCTGTGTGGGCTGACTCCCGTCATCTCGATTGAAACCCTGCCCCTCCGAGAACTGTTGCAGCAACACGACGAGTCGGCTTCGTTATGTTGCACAGAAATATTAAACACAGAGCCATGCTCAAGACTTCTGTGTTGTCGTTCAATCCCTTCTTGTCTCCCAGACTCTGGTTTTAGCATGTCTTCAGCTTACACCAGCTGGTCTGCACTCATCTGCTGGTTCCTCTTAGATTCAATAGATTCAATCGTTATTTAGGCAACAACATAAACAGTCTTTGCCCAGGAGCCGACACAAAAGGCAAACAGAATTGCCTCACGTGGTGCCCCCCTCCCGATCACAAACATCATAAACACTTGTCGTACAGATATAACAGCATAAAAAAGGTACAGCAAAGATTACAGAATACACATACACAGCAGAATTCAATTTTAGGGCACTCCTGGCCCTAAACATGCCAGAAATGCAGTTACATTGAATGCATAGTACACAGGAAGTGCCCGAGGTCTATTTGAACAGTGCATGGTCTATACAATTTGCTTGTGTTACCAGTTTTTTGCTCATGGGCTTACATCTCATTGTAGACCTAGGACACAGGACAAACACGAAAGGGCCTTTTAGTGTTTGTCCTGTGTCCATCCTAGGCATGTACAAAATACTAACTTCAAGAAGCTTATCTGTGTCACAAAGATGCAGGACTGTGGCACTGCAAACAAAAGCTGCCACAAGTACATTCGCTAGGCACAAACGCGTGCTTCGTGAAATACAAACTCTTCCAATGATTCTTTTCCAGACTGCTGACACTGGTGACCAGTGCCATAGAGATTGGACAGCAGAAACGTTCAAAAAGTCACGCGTCAAACTTCAAAGCACAAAGAATAGCTGCATTGCAACAATGCACATAAAAGAAGTCCAAGCCTTCCCAAATTATGCGGTATGAATGATATATCAACAAGAGTAAATACAGCTTCAGGTGCCACATTCCTGATATGGGCCAACCCATTTAACAGCTTTTAGCATTAACATTAAAAATAATTACCGTATTCAAACCAGCCACTGTCTGGACTAGTTCAACACCCAACATTTTTTATGCCACTAGTGTATGTAAATATGAGGCCCAAAATGCATTCTTCATCATATGTATGTCTAGACGTACAGATAACTGTACACCCACCATCCAACATTCCAACACCCAACATTTTTTATGCCCCTAGTGTATGTAAATATGAGGCCCAAAATGCATTCTTCATCATATGTATGTCTAGACGTACAGATAACTAAACCCAAATAAATCACTGCATTTAGGCCGAATATATTTTCTCATCACAGCAACATGAAGTGGCCTAAAGAATCAGTGGTGCTGTCGTCACCAGCCATCACTTTTTCCGACTACTTTCAGGAAGGGAACCTGCACACCACTGAGGCATCATTGTTGATAGCATAAAGGCCACCATTTCGCAATCATTGATACTATATATGCAGGAAGGTAATAAAAGCAATCAAAAACCAAAATTTAATATATGCCAGTGAACCCAGTGTTTGCAGGAAATGGGTGCTTTAACAACGATATAAAATGCAAATAATGGAAGTGACTTATTTCATTAAATACATACAGATTGCAGTCCAAGGATGCAGCAAAAACAAGGTTGCCACGCTTAAGTCGACTGCTCTTACAAGCTTGTTGGCACAGCTCAACGGAGAAAACCCGCCATGATCTGAGACATGGCGGTACATCGCAATGTCTAAGATGTCCTCTCACACGGAACACGACTTCAGCCGCTTCATCAACTTTGGACTAACTGTTGACCAGAATCTGATCAACAGAATTGAAGACCTAGTTCGCGAAGGGATAACATTTGTGCACGAAGTGAAGACTTGCCTCCGGTACTACGTACAGGATGGGCAGTTTTCAGGAAAAGAAACGCTTGACTCAGGGTGCAGAGCCTTTTATCTAACTTCAAAAGATGTCTCCAACCACATTCTGGAGGCTCTGGGAAAGGGCGCTGCAACAACCTTGACCGTGAAAACATCATTCAGCTGACTGCTGCACTGCAGGCAGAAGAAAACACCCTCAAGAGTCTTCTTCCAGCCATATTGCTGCTCTGGTGAGGAAACAGCAGCAGTCTCGGTAATGCACGACTAATTACCTCGAAGCTTGGCTTTGTTCCTGTCGTTGGCACTTATTTTATGTCTCGTTTTTAGTCTTCGATCAATCATGCTCCTGTTGATTGATTATTTGTGGACTGCGTCTCCGACGCCATAAGCTACGCTGGCATGGGCTTCCTAGCCGTGCTGCTGCCTCGGATATGTTAATTTGGGCACCCATCTTGTTTGTTTGTTTTGTGATACTTTGTGTTCCTTTCATATAGCCTTTTCGTTCGTTTTGTATCAGATAGTTCCACCTGCGAAAATTTCTGCACTCTTGAAGTGCTGAGTGCAGTTTTAGTTTTCATGACTTTTTGAGGTACTACCATGGACTCGACTTGACGTCGACGACTACTGTACATGGAGAAGGGAGCACCCTTCAAGCTACCGAGGACCACGTTATTTCATTCCAGAAGGAGGCTGCGGCAAGGAGCGGCCATGACTCCACAGCTGCCAGCTCCCACGACGTCCCCAGTGATGGCGAAGAGCTTGACTCTGATTTCGATGTGGCAGCGACTGTGACTGCAGAAGATCCTATCTCTCCCGAGAGCGAAGAAGAGGGAACAGTTCAGTCAAGGGCAGAAACTCCTCCCATTTCTGAGGAGACCACGGGACGACCACCGCTGGCTGACGAAGAGGATCTGATAGCAGCAGGCCTACGGGCTTTCGAGGTGGAAACTCTGCCCCATTCCACAACCACAAGAGCAGCTGCAGTTGCCATGATAATGACGTTTGTGGTTGGTGAAGGGTTAAGCTGGAAGGGCCTCGGCAACCTCCTTGTAATGATCAACTTCTTCTTTGCACCGGAGCCAGCCGTTCTGCCCCCCAGCAACTGCCTCTTTCGGAAGCTTTGGGGAACCGAGACAGAATCGGCAGTTGTGCGGCACTATTACTGCCGTACATGCAATGACCTTCTGGACATTGCAGAGGAAGCTGGCATCTGTCCAACAAGTGAGAAGAACACCAGTCTGAACGATGCAAAAAAGATGGTGCCTTCTTAGTTGTTCTTGACATCCACAAACAGCTGAATCATATCGTACAGAGAAGCAAGCCAGCCGTCCACACAAAGCTAATTCAGGTAGTCAGGGACCTGTGGACAGCCAGCCCCATCATGGACATCCCAGAGTGGCCAGGCGTATGCAAAACTCAAGGCGTCGGGGACTGTACAAGGTAGCGACCTCACGTTGACAGTAAGCACCGATGGGAGTCCGGTGTTCACATCTTCTGGAGCATCTGTGTGGCCTATCCAATTCACAGTCAACCAGTCGCCAGTGCCGGAACGGTTCCGGCTCTCCATTCTAGCTGGGCTTTGGTTCAGGAAAGGGCACCCAAATATGATTTTGTTTCTCGGAAAGTTTGTCGAGGGAGTGAACGCCATAGAACCAGTCCTCTGGCAGCACCAAGTGACTCAACACTCATCGAAAGCATTCGTCCTGTGCTTCTGCTTAGACGCCCCTGCATGCTCCTCCGTTCAGAACATTGTGCTCTTCAACGAGTATTACGGATGTCCGTGGTACCACATCAGAGGAGATTATGTTGACGGTAAGTGCCTATTTGTGATTATTAAAGCAGATGTGTAGAAGGTTTTATGACCATTTCAACAATTTCAACATGACTTTCCAGGAAGCCTCAGGTTCCTTTCATCTCGAGGATGTGCCCGGGAGGATATCAGAAGGTGTCCAACGTGACATGGACCTGGCACTGCAGAGCTCATGACAATCACCGGCTACAAGGGTCCCTCACCCGCCGCGAACCTCCCACACTTTGACTTGGTGTGAGACTTCACGGTGGAGTATATGCACGTTGTGTTGCTGGGCATCACTCGCCAGATCACAGTGCTGCTGCTGTCCTCCACTAACTCCAACGAGCGCTTCTACATAGGTAAGTTTGAAGGCATCATTAGGGTTTTGCATTTTTGGAGAAATCCGATGAAATCTGAAAAACACTCGCCAAAAACAAAATATGCAGATTCGGATTTATCCGAAAGACTCAGAATTTTTGGATTGCGAGCTGCTTTTCAGTTCGTCCGACCTCTATATTTTTCCGGGATCTTCGAACAAATTTTGCATTTCTCCCCTTTCTTTTACCGATAACTTCCATGTGTAGGCAGACGAAAAGTATGCCTTTAAGCAGCTTATCATAAAAAATGAGGTGGCCTCTTTATGACCATACTCCAATAAGTCTCGCATATGAATACTCAATTTTTGTGTACTATAAAAAAGAAAGCTCTGAAAAACTCAGAATTTGTGGTAAAAAATAAACTACAAAAATGCAGAACCCTAAGCATAATTGAAGTGTTAATACATTTTTTGAGTGATGGAATTGTCAAGAATGTTGTAACGCTGATATTAATTTGAGCGTACATTGCTGCTTTATTTGAAGACTTTCCGCTAACTTCAAGGTGTTTGCCACTATTTGTTTGAGAAAAACAGTACCTAAAATATCTGGGTCCTCTTTCTATGGGAAAGTAGGCTAATCCATAAAATTTGTTAGCCACGTCGTAGAGATGGGAGATCATCCAAACTAGTGACAGACAGACAGACTCAGTGCCACCCATTGTGGAAAGAACTCTGACCTTGTCTCGCTCTTCATCCATGCGCCCCTTCATGGTGTCGGTGTACATGATGAACTGCTTCGTCAGGAGATGACTGATTTGCATATGGGAGGTCCTTGGTGAGATGGTCTAGTACGATGCTCTGCTAAGGATCTGCGACGTGCGTTGAGTAGGCAATGATGCTGTCACATTGCACCACCCCACGTTGAGGCACTCGTCTGATAGACACAAATCATAGCATCACTGCGTCACATGGAGGCACTCTATGATGCTGCTGCGGTGCCTGAACTGAACTGAACTGCCTAAAAAATTGCGGCCAATGAGCAAGAAATCTCGGCAATCGATTATAGAGACAGCCCACGAGATCTCAAGTGTTGTAATCTACTGCAAAGATGAAGATAAGAAGAAAGAAGTCCACAAACTCATGCTTCAAGCATATGCCATTCTGACAAGTGGGTGCACAAGCTCATCTGGTGGTTTGGTCATCCGTGGATCCCCAACAAAGGGCTGCTCCAACTTCATCAAGTCGTGAAGGCAGAGCTTGATGCTTATGAATTTCACGACCTGACTTGTCACCCCAATTGTGATCCCCTGAATTACTGGGGCATGCAGCAAGACCAATGACCATCCCTATCTGCTGCTGCTCTGAAGTACTTAGCAAGCCCTCAACGAGCGTGTATTCCGAAGAGCGTGAAGCACAGTCGGGACCATTACTGACCAACCTAAGAACCCAGCTTAAAAAAAAAATGCCACAATGCTTGGCTTCATTTGCATGAACTGACATTTTAGCAGGAAAGATTTTGCCATCGAGCCCAGTGTCAGCGATTTGCCAAAAGCTGCACAGGATTGCATGGTGACAGCAGAGGAGAGCCTTTTCTTCAGCGAGTTACGTCTATAGATAGCTGAAGGGCACCTCACCCTACTGAAACACAAAAACAAACGTGTAGAGATTTACGAACATCTAGTGGTACAGTGTTTAGTTCCAATTCATTTTTTCCTACAAAAAAGAAGAAAAAGAAACAGGCAGCGCATTTGTCAGCGAGTATTTATTTTCAGGTGCTGGAAAAATTCAGCTAAAGAAATAGTTGTTGCTTGCATAAATTACTACATAAAATCGTCCTTAATTGTATACAGTGTTGCACTGCTCTCGTTTTTCTTTGTTTTCAGAACGCGCATTTTGTGTGCCAGCGTTGTGTATCGCGTTAATAAAATGGTCAATACTATAAGAATATTATTTCTCTAGACAATACTTTACATCCACCAGCGAGGTGCCTGCCCTAATATACGCCGTCGGAAATGCAACGAGGAGGCAGTTAAGTTTAGCTTCGTTTCCAGTATAGGCGAGGCACTAGAGTTGCAAACACGTTCATTGAAGACTAGGGTATTCAAATCTTTGCAAAACACGAACAAGACACCCTCGTTTTTCCCTTTTTTCGCTTTTTGTTTGCGTGAATCTACCATATTAAACTTGTGCCCGAGATGAGCACAGTGCAACATTTGACCACCCTAACAGTTATGCTGCTAGTCGTTCCCTTCTGATTGAGGAACGGGAGAATTCGGGGTTTACTGTGTTCGTGCCAACCTCCTTGCTCCATAAATCCAGGTAAACCGGGGCAGTGCAAAGGGGCGAGACGCTGCCGAGCTCGAACATGTCATGTCGGCGCTACTTCACAGTATACTTTTAGCCTAGAAATGGTCCAATGCTAATCCTCGGGCACGTTTATCGGGACTCATTGGACCGCTGAAGCGTCGAAAAATTACTCATCGTGTGGCGGTCTTTATGAAATGCTCTACCAGAATTTTTTTCCAACTAGCGCTGTGTCGAGCTAGTCGCTCCAGCTTCTCGCCTGGGATTCCAAATCCACATCCGAGAACTAAAGCCCTAAAGCGAACTAGGGATGTCGCAAACTTTTGTTGTACCAGATTTTTAGGTCTAACTTTCAGGGTTTGGACTGGTTCGACGAACCTTCCGACTTTTGACCAGATTCAACAGGTTAGACTTTGTGGACAGCGTGGCCAGACCTTGACACAGGCATCTGTAGGCTTGGCAAACTCTTTTTACGCTAAGGGCATATTTTTGTTCTATGAACAATTGAGCAAACCGAGCTGCCCCGCTTTCATTTCTTCATCATATTCGCGTTTCGTCAGCGTGTCACTAATAAAGCAAAATTATTCTGCATCTGTCTACTGGAAGACTTCGGCTCGCAGCATTTCTCTCCTGTGCTTAATTCACCGGATTATGCCACCAGGCCCGATGGGACTTGGTTCTTGCATCTGGAACACCTGAACAAAGGAATCACATAATTTTAACAGTAAGAAAGTTTTAAGCGCATCTTTGGGACATCATTGTCATTCAATAATTCTTCCCTTCCGCGTGCCGTCAAGCTCTGGAATGATCTTCCCGAGGCTGTTGTTTCAGTTTCCGACCCAGCACTTTTTCGTTCAGAATTAACCAAATATATTTTATAGCTAATTAAAAAATGTGTAATGATGTTATTCCCCCTTTTCTTGTGAACTGGGCACTCCATCTAGATTTTGCCTTACTGGAGATGTTAACGGATGTGTGTATTACTATTTATTATTTTTTATGTCATTATGTGCTTTATGTCATGTCACCCAGCTGTCCAAATGTTTGGTTTATTTTGATGCACACAGGTGTGTATTGTTGTTTGAATGGAGCCTCGGCGTGCTCACTGCCACTCCTTACTCGTGTTAATCAAACTAGCCTATAGTCCCCCTCATGTAATGCCGACAGGCCGCTTGGGGTACTTTACATAAATAAATAAATTAAGAGAAAACTACTTCTAATCACTGAAGTTAACAAATCTAACTTTTGTTTTAGTGTATTAACCCGAAATAACCAATCAGTGCTGCCCTTAATTCATCCCTTAGCCATCACCATCCAATCCGAAGCCAACTAGCCAGCCTGTCGCACATGCGTATAGCGGTCGAACCTGAGTTTAACTTTTCACAAGAAGTTTTGAAAAAGTCGAACGTGGTCGAAATTGGAACCTCGACTGGTCTGGGGTACATCCCTACTCAAAATGACATTTAGGTCATGTTTGTTGCGATAGCGGTGGCAAAGTCGCAGCGGGCCAACGCTGAGGAAGCACACAGAGAATGTTTGCGCCAATCATGGCGTCAATAAACAATTTTAACACGACGAAACACTATTTTTTTGTGTTGTCTGGTGGGACAAACCAAATATAACAGAAAACCGGGATAGAAAAGTTGCGCACACTCTGATCACCAACATGTTAGATTTTCTGACGTAAGACTTCAGATGTTTTGTGGCAACCATGGCGTGAAGCACCTGGCGGAAATTCATTAGCCAATGTAGCGTTGTCGTAAGCCAAGCCTCCTGCACGCTCGCCACCGCAGCTGGCCAACTTGTCTACGCCATCAGTTCTGTCGGTAACTTCAGATGTGCTCTGCTTGCTCTGGCTGTCCCTCACAGCTCTATCTTCGTCTGCTGTGTTTCCTTCTACGTCTGCAAAGGTCCCGGATGCCATATTGTAGCTTCCGCCGTCACTATCATGACGGTATGGGTTAATCTTGATTCGAGCTTTTCCGAGTGTTGAGAAGGCCGTCCGTTATCTTCGTCGTGGACTCATTCCGCAATTTTCGGTTTGAAGACAGGCTACCGTACCTACTAACATACTACGTCTTCAAGCAGCCATTTGGGTGATGCCAGCGATGTGATCAGGTACTCGTGAATGTGTGTCGGTGTTACATAGGAGTGCTTGGTTGGCCAGGTGACTTGTGTGTACCCTAACCACCCCAGTGAGAAAGCGAGCCGGCGCTGCAAAGCCATACTCCATTGCGGAGGACAGAACCACCGCCAACTTGCTTGTCGTGGGGCACCCACTGCCAAGTGATTGCATACGTCCTCGGACGCGACTGGCCAAGGTCGGAGCGCCACCGAGACCGCTGAATGGTTAAACACACGAGATAAGCAAACTGCCTCAGGATTCCCACAGGTCAAAGAATCACTAAATGACTGCCACCTGTGACATCAAGTTACAGTGTCAGCGGCTAGCAAAGCAGCATAGGCTGGTGAAAGTACCATTTTGCAGAAAAAAGAGAAAAGTTTGATTAACGAAGTGCAATTTATTAAGACAATATTATCTAATATTATTGTCCACGTCATCAAAGAGACAGAAGGACTTGGTTTTGAGAATATTCGACTGATAATGGACGATCACAAAATAAATGTTGCTGCCATGGACATTCTCTGCAAAGGGCAGGCGGCAACATCGGCTCCGCATCCAGCTGATTCTTCAAGGACCATTTTCCTCTTGCTTTCCACCAGTACCATATTATAAAAAATGTCAGGTCACAATTTGTTACGAAGAACATGGGCGGGCAAAAGGCAATATCAACGGCACCTTTAAAAGAACTCTACAAGATGCAAGGATCCACGGTAAAGTCAATCAGGTTTCTCACATGAAAGCACTTGTATCCTTCGAACAGTGAAAAAATGAGTGTGAGGCCTGCTGTAGCATCTTCCCAGCTGTGACAGCTGCCTTGCAGTACATGCAGAACCAAGCTGGTCACACATGTGATGTGCTCTTTCGCATCGGTGGGTCCAACTGTGGATTTCATGCTGATGATACACAAGTGGTTTGCAGTCATGGACATGAGCAACAGCCAGCGACACATCCACAAGAATGACCCGGACACTCGGCATTTCAGTGACACCGATGATGCGAAGTTGACCTGGCTACTGAAACCAGGTTTCTCGACTACCTCACGAACCTGAAGAATGAGTCATCCTGGACAACTTCTTGAGTCAGTGCACTCGTTCTCTTCTTAACGAAAAGAAGTTGCACTTCGTGCTGACACACAAGTTTTCAAGCGACCCCGTTGAGGCACTGCTTGGTTTCCTTCGAAGAATGGCAGGCTGCAACGATGCAATGGACATGAAGAGTGTGCTCTGCGGACTCAGAAAAGATGCTGAAGACAGGCATTGTTTCCTCATCCGTGCAAAGCAACGTTAACTGCTCAACATCATTCTGCAGCGCCTCAAGAGTCTCCAGCAACAAGACCGTAAATGACAGCTGTCTGAACAAGGGATTTTCCCCACTGGCAGCAGAGCAAAGGCTACGAGAAATCTGCTCGATGCCAGGTCGGTGGCCGGCCAACCCTGAGGTTGCAACCATTGCCTTTATAGACTCTATGCACAATTGCACACCCTGATCGTGTGAACTTTTTCGTCAGTTCGATTTGCACTGCATCATGGGATAGAAATCGCCATGTTGAGGTCAGCGGTGATGGCACCTCATTCCGTACTGTAGGTAACTCGCCAACGCGCTCAACAATAGTTTCTTCGTGTGAGCATTCCGTGCTTTTGCGGCATACGTAGCGTGCCCCGTCATGAGTGGACGCGGTCCACCTCACGACGGGATGGACGCAGCGACTTGGCTCGGTTGCCGCGAATCTCGTCTCCGGACCTTGCCCGCCTGGCGTCCTGCTCGGGAACCGAGAAGGGAGCTCGCCGCAGCTACAAGTTAGTTACGGAGAGCTACGTCGTGCGCCGACGGTATGCGCCAACTACGACGAAAAAATGTAGTGGGTTTAAGTTTTTTTAAATTTTTCCGGAAGCGCGAACTTTGAGATCAACATTAGCCATCGGGTAGAACGCAATGTGACGGTTGTCTTGCGCTGGCGACTCGACGAGGACTCACTTTCGCTCTATCTGTTCGTCGTCTGCCCCTCGCCGAGGCAAACTGCATGCAAGCGACTTCCGGGCGGTGAGAGAAGCTTTCGGGAAATCCGCAACGCGACGAGCGATGGCATATCACGCCGCTCGCCATATCGCTACGTGCGCGCCCCGTTTTACGACATGTTTGCACGTGAGCGCTAGCCGGGCGGTACAGCCTGAGCTGCGTGCTCGTGAAAGCGAAGCTAAGCGCCTGATTCGAGCGACGCCAGGCCGTCACTTGGCTTGCGCCAGCAGAACAGGCTCGCCCAAATCGGGAGCTGTGTAGCGATTTGCACGCGCAGCCATGTAGCTGCTCTCAAACTGGCACGCTCTTTCAGAAATACCGAGCACTGATAATGTATTTCACATTTCGCCGCTGCCTTGCATGAGATGGTCGCGGTGTGCTTCGCATGAAATGGTCAGTACCGTAATGATTGGGAACAGGTGCTTATCGCTTATCATTGTCATTCAAAGGGCCTCCAGATTCTTCTTGGGAGCCAAATGGTTCAGGGAGCCACAAGAAAACGCAGCCACCCTACACCGTCAGTGTCACCATCACCAAGGACGGTGAACTTGTTAATGGATACTGTGAGTGCCCAGCTGGGAAGCAAGCCTGCAGCCACCTCCAGGCCGTCCTACAGACGGTCATTTTGATTCAAGGCAAGGGATTCGCCGAGGCCCCAGCACATCTGTCGTGCACGGATCTGCCACAGCGTTGGAGAAGGCCGAGGGGCCACGTTATCAAAGGTTCGAGTGTGCAGGGTGTAGATTGGCGGAGGGTGGGCAAAGGCCGACAAGACTTGGCCGCACTCATGTCGGCTGGACCTCAGCAAGGCTAAGGAGCGCACTATCAACCAGAAGAAAAGCGCCGCGCTCCCCAGTTCGCAAGCAGTTTGCAGCAGCTGGACGGAAAGACCTCTTCTTGGTAGCGGTGTTGGGAGCTGCAGATCGAGCACAAGTGTGCAGCTCCAAGTGCGGCGATGCTTGCTGGCTCTCCGCCGCCTACCAGCAGCCACTTGTCCCATTTGGATTCTGCATCTTCTTGTAGCGCGAATGGGAAAGAACCCCACATGGTATCATGTGATGTTGCTTCACATGGCCATGAGATGTTGGTACACTAGGCGGAGCGACATTATTATAATTCATGGTCACATGTCCCATCATCGCAAGAACCTCGGGACTCCTAGTGGGACTAACTACCATATTATGACCCACTGTCATGAATGACGAGATCACAACACCAGACACAGATGCTCATAAGCTGCCAGAGATGCCCTTAAGCAAATGTGACTGCTTGTCATAGATCAATTGCAAATTGTTTAGCTCATCTTGGATACCAGCGCAGCAAAAAACACACTGCATACTCCGTCTCAAAGTGGAACATCTACTGCTCCCAGACCTGCTACAAAAGCAGAAGTTCACTTCCACCTCTGCATCCTGAAAATAACTGAAGCTGAATAATTGAGACAAAAAAAAATGCATGTGTTACACCTTGTTAGTTTTCCAGTTCTAATTTTGCTCTTTTGTTTTGTTCTTTTCTACAAACTTGCAGGAGAACATCGGGAATGGAGTCCCGCAATGCTCCTGGCCACACTAAACAAAAAGCTATGCATCTCAGCCCAACAAACTGGCAAGGCACGGAAAGACGTTAAGTTAAGATTAAGATTTTAATGGTGCAGCAGCAACGCACGGAAAGGCGTTCCTGCAGAGGAGTGCACCGACAAGGAGAGGAAGGATGCCATCATCAGTAAATCCAGAAACTTGTATGGCTTATTTTTTCTTTTGTTCTTAGACTTAGAGCTCTTATACTTTGAGTGACCTACTGTTTGAGGGTCACTCAATATAAATATTATAAATACTAGTTTCGATTTTATGTACCCGAAAGGGTCTAAAATATGTAATTATATTTTCAAGAACAGTTATCTTATTGCTGTTTTCATAGTCTTTTAATTAAATTTTTTTTGTTGAGTATAATGTAAGTAATCATTAATTAGTATTACCAGTTTTGCTGTATATTTGTAGTTACTTAGCTGCTGCTTTAATAAACATAATATCCAGGTTTCATGCTACACTTAGAAAAAAAGATTGATTCTGGCTGAATGTACCAAAATATTTTTTCTTCCCCAGCCTACGTCTGCAGTCAGAGCAATGCGGACGACACCAAGATAAACCAAAACAGCCTGAGCAATATGCTGTCGAAGAAGTCCAAAGGTAGACGTGTAGTGCTGGCACTAATAAAACCTAGGAGTGAAGTCCAATAGGCACATTCTGATGTATGTGTCTTACAAAATGGCCCAAAATTTTGTCTAAACGTTACACCGTCGTGAGTTGATATTGTATAGTTAATATTCACGAAGTGGCGCATAAGATTTCTACTGATGAGCGTTCTACTTTTGTGGATCTGTCGTTAAAGAGACTGAGCAAGGTTGAAGACAGTTCTTTTAAGTCTGATAGTCGAGCTCTTGGTTATGTACGAAAGATGAGAAATGAGTTGAATCGTGCAGATTTGGTTTTGTAGGAAACTGACAAATCCGGGAAGTTCGGCGTGCTTTGAATCAACGCGTTCAACGAGAAAGTAGACAAGGCGGTTGGCTCCTTTTTTTTCTTCCTTTCGTAGGATCGCTGAAGGCTTGTCGGATGTCTATAACCAAAGTTTTGAAAGAGTGCGAGTTTCCGTACATGGTTAACATGATTATGAGTGCTAGTGAGAGTTCTTTATGCATAAAGTTCTTGCTTAAAGATCACAAAATTGATTTGCCCTTGAGGGTACGTGGTAGCTAACAAGGAGGGCTCTTGGCAGAGGGTAGTTTCTGGTTTTATCCAAGGTTGTCTTAAGGGTGTTGAGTGCTCAAGCCCTCTTGTGTTGAAGAATGCTGACCAGTTGCTGACTGATATTCAACCGTTCCACTATAAGCCATTAAAGGTGTTTTCGTTCAATATTAAGGATTTGTTGTACTCTTTAGATCATGGTATTTTGCTTCGGACACTAAGAGCTTTTGAAGAGAACTTGGTGTGGTTCCAGTCACAGTCGGGTATCGACATCGAACGTTTTTTAATCTTGTTGAGCTTTATTTAAAGGGTAACTGCAAAAGAAAAAAAGTTTTTTTTAAACAGCCTAATTGGGACAAGCATGTCACGAAACAAATCTTCCGCGAAAAACAAATGTTTTCTAGCAATATTTACGCCACAGGACGTAATTTAGTCGGAGTCCCAACCTCTCCGCATTTGAAACTCCCGCTCTTTCGACGCCCGCGGAGTGGCTGGTATACGTCACTCCGTGACGTATAGCAGCTACTCTGCGACGTATAATAGCAACTTTGTGGCGCGCGATTCAAAACGGGTGAAATAGCCGCAAACTAAAATCAGTCCTGCGCAATAAATATTGCTGTTAAAAATTTTATTTTTGGCGGAAAAATTGTTTTGTGACAGGCTTGTCCTAATTAGGCTGTTTAAAAATACACTTTTGTTTCTTTGCAGTTACCCTTTAGGCCTACTTTGACAAACATTCAAGGGAAATTGTTTTTGCAGAAAAGTGGGATCTGCATAGGCTTTTAGATAGCCCCTGTCCAGTCTAAAAAATATAGGTAAGGATTATCGACCTCTCTATGGCTGAGTTGCTTACATAGTTTTCTGCTAGTGTTGTGCTAACTTGTAGGTATGTAGACAATATTTTGGTGTCCTCATTGAACTCTGATGGTGGAAGCCTGATTTTTACAAGCGGCTCCTGAGTTATCCTTTTCAATGGAAGAGGCCCAAGGTGGTCGTCTACAGTTTTTGGGCATCAGTCTCTTTCTTCAAAATGGCCTCTGCTGGGAGTTTCGAAAGGACTCTAAGCCTCTCTTTGTCTACAATCAGTTGTCATTCGAAAATTGTAAAGCAGGGTGTGACCAAATCTGTGCTATTTAGACCTTTCGTGGGCAGTGGGAAGTATACTTCCCAATATAAAGATTGGCATGAATATTATGTCCGTAGGGAAGCTCGCTTCACATCTGTGGCATGTGGTGCCCTCTGTTAGGATTTTTTTACACTAAGAAAGATATGTTGCATCTTTCCCACCAGGGCCAATACTTTTTTTTTTATTTTATATCCCGCCAAGTGCGTACGCCGGACGTGCCAGAGGCTTTGTTCTTTCTTTTGCGTTTGTCCCAGACCCCAAGTCTGCATGTCCATCGATAAAGGTAACTCTGTGTCAGGCATCTAGTCTTTTGATCTCAGAGAAAGCTATATGCTACCGAGTTACAAGCGTAGTATGATTCAATGAATTAATGAACCAACGAATGAATGCATGAAGGAATGAATATGGCATACGACATACCGTAAAAACCCGCATATAATACGAACCCGCGTATAATACGAGGCATGATTTGAGGACAGCGAAAAAGAAAAAAAAAGTTTTATCCGCGTATAATACGAAGCAATTTAAAGACTGCGAAAATTTTCCGCATAAGATACGACCCCGGAAGTCTTAAGAAAAACGTTTATTTGCGTCGTAATTGAACCTTAATCAGTGTCATCACGTCCATCAGACTCCTTGTCCGACGCCTCCTCCCAAAGGCAGTCGTCTTCAGTGCCTTCGAGCGCATTTGAACTCCCGCACTTTTTGAAAGAGCGAGCGTCGAGCGACGAGCGTGCGTCGACGCACCTGGCGCGGCGCATAAAGCTAGCAGCCTAATGTCGGCTCCGCCTAAGTACAGTGACCTAGCTCACTGTAGCCTAAGTTCTCTCGCCTTCTCTGCAGCAGCTCGATGTCTGCAGCAGCTCGATGCAAAGTCGCTGAAACTTGCCTCGACGTCGGCGAACACGCCATTCTTTGGGCCTCTAAAGCTTCTCCTTGTTCCGTTGCACGCGAACAGAGCTTGCTTTTGTTGTCGTCTCCATCCGCGGATGCTGCCTTCATTTATGGCGAATTGTCGTCCGGCAGCACTGTTGCCGATGTCTTCCACAACCAAAACAACTTTTCTTGTGAAGGCAGCCGAGCAATGATTTCGCGCCGACGCCATTGCCTAGCACGACTGTGGACGGATGGTGGCGCCTCGGACATTGTGATTTTAATGATGATGATAGCTGTTTTGAACGCCATATTGCTTCGAAACCGAAACTACGTCGAACTGCGTTAGATCGCGCCTCATCGAAGCTGAAAATTGTTGGGACCCGCGTATAATACGAGCTGCAAATTTTACATGGCAAAATTTGGAAAAAAACCTCGTATTATATGCGGGTTTTTACGGTACATCTTTTTATACAAAGTAGCATTATATCTATAGCAAGACTTCTTGACTTGCATTTCCCATATTTTTACTAGATTACATTTCCTGTATTCAGATGAGTCGGCACAAGGGTATGACTCAGGAAAAGGCGCTACAGTTGTTCTTCAGCCTCCCTGATGAGTGCAGCGATTCCGAAGCCAAACAAGGCAGTGACGCCAAGGGTGAACTTGAGAATCTAGAAGAAACAGCCCTTCCAACTGAAGCGCAAGCGTAGGAAAAATGAAGCAGTGCAGCCTAGCATCAATGAGGCACGTTTTGGACTCGGACAAAAAGACAAACCACCAGGATGAACTCCACTACGAGTGACATAGACACGGAAGAGGTGACCGTCGATTGAGCAGCGACGAGTTCGAGTGCATTTGACGGCAGGACATTTATCTTTGATGCGGAGCCATCCGTGAAGGCTAATATTACGTCAGCAGATTCAGAGTTGGTGTGTTTCGAACACATTTTCAATAATGGAATTGTCAACAACATTGTCAAACAGGTGAATCTTTACGTGTCACAAAACCGAGTGAAGCGCTGCAACAACAAAAAAGTAAACTCCACCTCCACAAACTAAAAGCAATTGACTCAAGAAGAGTTCAGGGCCTTGATTGTATGTTTGATTTTTATGTATATTCATCAGCTCCCTCAACTGCTCAAACTACTGGAGTTCCCACCCAGCTCTCAACGTAAAGGCACTCTCAGATGTCTTCCCATAAAGAGATTCAAGATTGTCGAAAATCAGCATGTAAACTACAACGCGTCGGCAAAGTCTCATGGAGAACCAGGCTATGACAAGCTCCACAAAGTGAGACTCCTGCTTGATGAAATCAACAAATCATGTAACAGGGCCTACAACCCATTATCAAAGCTTTCTGCTGACAAGAGCATGATACCATTCAAAGGCAGATCAAGCTTGAAGCAATATATGCCGATGAAACCTGTGAAAAGAGGGTTCAAAGTCTGGTGCCTGGCAGACTCTGCAATGGGTTTCGCTTTGAAATTCAGCATCTACACTGGAAGGGACGACACTCCTACTTCCCTCGGGCTCGATGAAAGGGTTGTGCTTGAACTTTGCTCTGTCATAAGTCACACCTCAATCAAGCCTTGTGGCTTTCGACAACATTTTACATCAATCACGCTCATGGAGGATTTTTTTGCTGACTAAACTTTCGCGTAGCACTAGTCAGACCAAACCGGAAGGGACTTCCACGATGGTTAGGAAAGAAGGAGGCCATAGACCGGGTTCTTCGGAGTTAGCAGTAAAAGACAATGTCGCCAAAACGAACTGGATGGAGAATAAAGCGGTGACGATGTTTTCTACCGCTCACGACCCAACCAAAGTGTCAGCTGTCTCAAGAACACAGAAAGGTGGGACGAAGATGACTGTCACCTGCCGAAAGGTTGTTGCAACTTACAACCAAATAATGGGAGGCATCGACAAGTTCGACCACCTGCGAGAGAGGTACGCCATCGGACGTCGGGCACTCAAGTGGTGGCACAGGATTTTTTATTCCCTTGTGGACCTTTCAATTGTTAATGCCTTCGTTTTGTACAATACTGTGGGGCTGCAGAAGAAAGATCAGCTTTCTTTTAGGCTGAAGCTCGCAAGGCAGCTCATCTGTGGACACACGTGATGCAAGAAGAAAGGGAGGACACCATCATTCCTTTTTAAGGACATGGGTGTGCCCAAAGAGGTCAGGTTGACCAGAGTGGGACAGCACTTTCCAATTGAAAACTCCAACTACCGCCGGTGTAGTTGATGTAGGAAGTATTCGCCTCGAGATCGAACGGAGTCGCCACCGTGGTACCGATGTTGGAAACACCTACGAGTATGGATGACGCCGCATGTCGTCTGCTCCGGCGCACGTTGTAACATTGATTCTCGCGATGATGAAGGCTTGTTTTTGGGTGAGCTGTGCTATTTACGTTGTGAATGCTTGTTTCTTTGAAAAATTTCAGTTGTTCCGCGAGAGTGGAAACACGCGAAGACAGGGAATGCCAAGCCATTTACTTATATAATGTTGCTATTATGCGGTTCTTTGTTTCAGTTTCAATGCCATTGCATACTATCATGAAGTAGCGGTGCCATGTTGGAGGCGAACAACTTATGAGTAGCCGGGCACTATTCTGAGTGCAGCGTTGTGGCCCCAACGACCACATCGACGAGTGAACACGTGCGGGGTTAGATGCTGCAGTAGTCGGCTCTCAGCAAGGATCCCCACAAAGTCACGAACGGTGCCACGCTTGATGAACTTTCCTGCACTCGCCCTGCCGAATAACTATTGTTTGTAACTCCAACGGCCAGACACGTCTTTGAGAGAATCGCCACGATCCGTCTTCCCGATTGTTCTAAAGGCTGCATACATAAGACCCTTTATTTTGTGATCCCAATTATTCGCAAATTAGGCATAGGAACATATTCGCGGCCGCTAACTCTCACGAATTTTAGAGACTTGAATTCTGGCCTCAAAACAAGAGAGCTACTAACGTGGCTTTATTCTTTGCCGATTTTGTAATTCTCGAAAATATAGGGTTCACGAAGGGATTTGCAGTAGGCGGTGCAGTCACTTCGGAAAAGAATGGCTCGAGCTTGTACGTGGCACCCATGTCCTTTAGTGAGCTGTTAACTTTAGATGCAATCATGCCGTTTTCATGTAGCGTGATTTGCCGCTGAAAAATTGTTTTTCAAGCAAAATGGCACAAAACTCGTCCAGGGGTTTCCAGAATTGAAATTAGGGGGGTGTCTAAATTTTTAGGGGGGGGGGAGGGGGTGTGTAGGGAAATCCCTGCCTTCGTCAAGCAGAGGCCCAGCGGGCAAGCAAAATGTATGGAGTGTAAACAAGCAATTGATTAGGCTCGACAGTCCCTGTTGCTCCTTCGGTAGATTGACCAGTTGCCATCAGCTCTATTTACAGCATACTTCCGACCGAACTTCAATAAAATTGATCAGGTACGTCCAACGCACACGCAGGCACTGGAGCGGGAGTCACTTCCAATGCAGTCGATGCGTCATAGTGTAGAGGGGCTCATAGGAAACTAGGGGTGACAATTCTACAATGTTTCAAAAATCGGATTCTCACGCAGTAATAAGGTCGTGGGCATCCGCGATACTCTCCGAAAACACCGCAGCAGGAGAACCCACACTAAGGATGATCAAACTGCCCAGCAGCGAGCAAAGTATCAAAACGCACACTTTACGCTCTCGTGATCTTGATGTAGTTTACAAAATTTCCGTAAAATGTGGTTCTTGCTATGTTGGCCAGACTGCAATGTGCCTTAATGGCTGACTGTGGGAACACAAGAGCTCTTGAAAATAGCAACAAGAGCTCTCCTGAGTTGGCCAAATACACATGTCCTAGTGTGCTGATTGCTTTGTTGTGTGGCAAGACACTCAGATTCCATGTAAGGAAAGAGATGTCTATAAACATCTTGTAAAGAAGTCCATGATTTCCAGGAATAGAGGATGTTTTAGCAATATGTCCGCTGCAGCAATCTACCAACCCCATTAAAACGTTTCTTAAAAACTTAGTTTTTCTTTCTGTCTTCTGGACTAGTGTTTTTTAAGTCGACCGCCGGTCGGGGGGAAAGGGTGTGGTTGAAATCCTTATATTAATGGTTACTTTTGTGTTGGTTGTTTGCATTCAGAGAGTGCATTGTTTCTTTCGGGGCCTCCTTGGTGTCCCTCACAAACTACTGTCCTTCTTGTCGGTTGATGGGGTCTTTTGTTCTTTCTTGTTCCTTGGTTCTTATCAGCCACGGTTGTAAACCCTTGCAGGCAGCATGTGTGTCTTCCTTTGGGTTTGTGGGCCTATTTAACGAGGTGTTTTTAGCTGCGTCCCGGAGTTTCTCGTGTATGTCTGTCCATTTTGTCCCCTCGGTCAAGGGCTACCATGTCTATTCTTAGCCAGCTTGCCTGCCTACTTGCTTTAACTTTAATTACATTGTTTGCAGTGTTGACAACGTAACCTTTCATCTGCTACTCTAATCTTATGTCTTAGATCCTCTATGCAAACTGTCAAAAAGCTGGTTGAGGCAAAAGAAAAACTTAAATGTGGACCACATGCAACATACATCGCAAGGGTGCAAGGTTTCCTTGAAAAAGAACAAGAATGGGGGCTGCTGTTCTGCAAATGAATAACACCAGGCCAAAACACCAATAACTTTGCCGAGGCACCACCCATACACTAAAAGACATTGTGCTCTGCTGCACTCGTGTGTTTAATGCTGCAGCTCTCATAAACTTTGTGGCCCATGTGTGGAAGTGCTACTTCCAAGAAAGACTCCTAAAACATGCAAACCACGGGGTTGCCAGGCACCATTTCTTCTACAAGAAATTACTGAAGAAGTCCAAGGGAAAAATAATCTTGACTGACGGGGATGGCATGTAGTGTGACACGTGCAACGGATAACGCAAAAATCTATGAAGTGTTTCCTGGCGTTGGGCTGCGCCCGTGCTTGGCTGGCGTCCAAGGGGCATTTTGTAAACATCATGCTCTGGTGCACAAGACTGTCCGAGGGGCGTTTCCCAATGCCCCAGTACTGACACCTTGGGAATGCCGCAACCAAAGGCTGGCTGGAGGGGGGGGGGGGGATGTGCCAGCAATGAGTAAGCGACATTTGCAAAATTTATTATGGTAGGGTTACATTAAATATAAATTCAGAGCAGCTGAGAAATTTCGAAGGGGCACTCGTCTACATTTTGTGCCAATATAGTTGAATGCAAGTAGATATTTTCACCCTATTGAAGATGCGGTCATCTAGCAATATTCCGTGGAACAAAAGGTATATAAAAAAATTTGTGCACAAGCAACACCGTGGACCCGCAGTATAAGTAAACTATTTATTTAATAGTTAGAAAAAGCATTTCTGCATGTCTCATTGTTTTACATCGTGGTTATTAAGTTCTGTCTCCTAAGTGTCATATAAACAGGACATCACGGTATTTCTGCCATGGAATGTGTCTCTAACAGTCTAGACCATGCAAACTGTCAAAAAGCTGGTTGAGGCAAAAGAAAAACTTGAATGTGGACCACATAAAAGATACATCGCAAGGGTGCAAGGCTTCCTTGAAAAGAACAAGAATGGATGCTGCTGTTCTCACAAATGAATGACACCAGGCCAAAACACCAATAACTTTGCTGAGGCACGACCCATACACTAAAAGACATTGTGCTCTGCTGCACTCGTGTGTTTAATGCTGCAGCTCTCAGAAACTTTGTGGCCCATGTGGGAGTGATACTTCCAAGAAAGACTCCTAAAACATGCAAACCACAGGGTTGCCAGGCACCATCTCTTTTACAAGAAATTACTGAAGAAGTCCAAGGGAAAAATAATCTTGAGTGACGGGGATGGCATGTACAGTGTGACACGTGCAACGGATAACGCAAAAATCTATGAAGTGTTTCCTGGCGTTGGGCTACGCCCGTGCTTGGCTGGTGTCCAAGGGGCATTTTGTAAACATCATGCTCTGGTGCACAAGACTGTCCGAGGGCGTTTCCCAATGCCCCAGTACTGACACCTTGGGAATGCCGCAACCAAAGGCTGGCTGGAGGGGGGGGGGGGATGTGCCAGCAATGAGTAAGGGACATTTGCAAAATTTATTATGGTAGGGTTACATTAAATATAAATTCAGAGCAGCTGAGAAATTTCGAAGGTGCACTCGTCTACGTTTTGTGCCAATATAGTTGAATGCAAGTAGATATTTTCACCCTATTGAAGATGCAATCATCTTGCAATATTCGTGGAACACAAGGGATATAAAAAAACAATTGTGAACAGGCAACACCGTGGACCCGCAGTATAAGTAAACAATATTTATTTAATAGTTAGAAAAAGCATTCAGCGTGTCTAATTGTTTTACATCGTGTTTATTAAGTTCTGTCTCCTAAGTGTCATATAAACAGGACATCGTGGTATTTCCGCTATGGAATGTGTTTCTAACAGTCTATAGACCATGCAAAAATACGTACAAACATTTTCAGACTGCTTGTTTGCCAAGGAGAAAGATGCCACTGGCCACAATAATAGCATTTTTTCTTAGATAATGTACCTACCTTAATTTTTTTTTTGCTTGTGAATGTTATCCACTACATTCTCTATATCATTATTTAGTAAAGTATAAAATAAAGACTTTATTCCAAGATCTACCCGTTCAATTTACCTGTTCCAATTTTATTCGCACTTCACTCTTTTGAGCACCTTGTAAATTACCTTTTAGCTCAATTTCTTGACGGCAGCTTTATCTGTCTCATGTTTGCAATACACAACACTAAGTTTGTCTTCATGCTCAGCAAAGAATGGGTGCAAGATCAGCTTATTTCTTGCACTGAAATTCTAGGATTAGCTGAAGTGTGTAAACTGCACATAAACAGGGGCATGCCTACAAATAAATCTAGTAGAAATTATTTTGGGGACATTGCTGGGTACTCTAAAATAAATTTTCACAAAATTCTTCCCTTCATGCGGCACCTCCATGTATGCAAGATTACTTACATTTCAGCAAACTAGAATGAATGGAGTGCTAATTCTATTATAGCTATGTGCATAGAGCTACCATTTTATGTTCCCCTGGGGGTGCAAACTGATTACCATATACTGTGTTGTAACAGACAAGATGACTTCCACACCATGGAGGTAGAGCGACTGTCAACTGTTGCTGGTGGCAATCCAACATATGTGAGGTACTTCCGAAGGTTGTAACAGGTTGCAGAATATCCACGAGTCAAGCTGTGGCCGGCCACCTCGGCGCAGCGATAACTGGTGCAATAGACCGATCTCACAGCTAGTGAGTACGCCACCGCTGCCGACATGCAACGTGGGAGTGTGTATTTCTGCACGCGCGACAACTATGCTGGAGGCCTGCGAGCAGAGCACAGGCGGCATGAGCCCCGTGAACTGCGTCTGTCCTACGAACTACAGTTATGGCGGGCAGCACAGCGGGAACGCATGGTGAGACGGCGACGATCATGTGCAGTTGACAAGCATCACGAGACGTCGCAAAACCGTTCTCAGATCGACCACCAAGTCAGCCTGGTCCAAAGAGGGCAAGGAAACAGACTAGTTCTCTGGAAGTGCCAGTATCAAGCGCAATGTGGCAAGTGCAAAATCCCACGGTCAGGGACACTGGCAGGAGGGCTCCTGTCCCCATAAGTCTTTACTTATATCCTGGACACTTTTCACTCTGACTTCTTGAAAGACTGAAATAGTTGACAAATATCCTGTGAACCTAGGCTTCTTTTTTCTCTTGTACTGAGTTTGCTTGTGAAAATGAGCAGAAAAAGAGATTCAGAGTGTTTTGGAAACATTTTTCTAGTTCTGAAAGTGCTTTCTATGTGAAGTTTCCTTATTTTAGTCTTCTTTGGTATAGAATTGCTTGCAGTGCAAATATCTGAGCTGTAGGAACAATCTTATTTTTAAAATTAGTGTGGCAAAAGTGTGTATGTTTTGTATAATCTATTATTGAAGAGTTCCACTTTGCAACACGTACAAAATTAAAAGATGAAGTTTTTTTTAAAGATTAACTGTAAAACTTGCAACTCATATGGTACAACTATAATCAATTTGAATTTTTGCACATTTAGGATGCATTTGCTTTGCCCTCTTCTCTTTGATATGTTTGCAAATGTGCTTCCGCAAAGAATGAGACTGCAGCTCCATTGTTCAGTAATAACCCTCAGCTGCAAAACCATTTATTAAAACTTTTGTTTTGCCATAAAACGTATGACTTATTCCATACTTTTTAAGAAAAGGGCTGCACTGCACCAAAACTTGACATGAAATCAGGTCATCAATAGTTGCAGGTCTCCGCAACATTGCAACTTGTGCAGCGGATGTGCACGCAGCCAACTACATGGAGGCATCCTTGTCTCGTGAGTACACATTTTCAGCACTTGCGTTACGAAGACTTAACAGTCATTGTGTCAAAAAAGCAGTGGTCAACATCAAGGTATTTGTTATCAAGTGTTGTTTTGGAAACATATGCAGAGTGCAACACAGCATGTTATAACTAGTTTTCACAGCTTTATTTGGACAACTGAAATGTTTTCATCAAAGCCGATGTGCGTGCAGCCAACTTGGGTGAGGGGGTAAATGTGCAACGCAATCAGGTCAGGTTAATTGTTGAAGGTGTAGTGTAACCTTAAACGTGCACTGAAGAGCTTTTTGAAAAAAAAATGTTTTTTGGTGTTATATTAATAGGTGTCAGTTAACAACTATACGTAGTTCCACATTAGAATACCGCCTACTGAACTCACAGCAATAAAAAATATGCTCTCTTTTCCCTTGTGTTTAATTTTTTTCTGGCTTAATAGAGCCTGATGATAAGACCATTAGACCTAGTTTTGGGCACATTGTTCATTGTATTTGGCAAAGACGTATAATAGTCATGGAGCAAAAAGCATAATACTAAAATTTTGCTTCGAAACCAGCAAACTATATTTTTCCTCGCCTTTTGCCGGAGTGATGTGTCCACCTGACTGCGTCGAATGGACAAATGGATGAATATTGATCGCATTCCTTATAACAGGCGGTAGCTAACGCCACCTAGCCGCAACGGGCAGCCGCGGTTCGTCCCCACCATACTTTAAGCCCTGTTTATACTCCGTCGTAATGTCAATGAGCGCAGGTGCTCGCTCACGCTCGCTGATGCTGTCTGCGAACGGGGTGTTTATACTCCAACGTCAAGTTGAACACGGCGCAGCGCAGTGCAGCTCGACAGCATAGCTTGCGACGGACTTAGACATGCTCTACATTCAACGTCGGGTGCCGACGGAGGCTATCCAGCACCCCTTGCGCGAGTGCGTGCCAGGTGCCAAAAAGCAAAATCGCAAAAAGGCACAAGGCGGAAGTGATCTGACGACCAACGAAACGGAACGGCTAATTGATGCGATCAGAGAATGCCCATCTGTTTGTGGCATGGGCTCGATAGAGTACAGAAACACAACCAAGAAGGAAAACGCCTTGGAAGCCGTCAGAGTCATCTGTGGTTTCAAGACCGGTAAGTGATGCTTATCTAGCGGTACAGAAAACTATGGAGTGCATTGATATGATTTTCAAACGCCCCATTCGGGAGTCTGTATGTCGGAGCCATTGGGGCCAGTCGGAGTGTGTGAGACGCTTATTTTTGGGATCTGACCTGCCGTTCTTGCCGTGTCTCGTGTGCTGTTCTCGTGTTCCTGTGTTGGTGTAGATATTTAACGTTTGTATGCTCTGCTGGGCAAAAGTGTGCATGGACATGGACTGCTCTGAGGATGCGCTACCTCTGAGAGGGTTCGTAGGCCTAATGAACTGGACTCACACGCATATTGTGCAGGCAAAAAGTGGAAGCTAGAAGATGCGCCAAAGAAAGAGTTAAATGGAATTAAGAATGACCTAATGTGTGTGCCATATATGATGATGTGGCGTACGCACCGGCAGCCGTTCCCAATTGAAACAAGTGTCGTGGAATGTATGAGAACGGTGAACCCATTGAAACATCTGCTACAGTTGAACCTCTTTATAACGAACACTGATATAGCGAATTATCAGATATAGCGAATTAATCACGAAGTTTGGTTGGTCATGCTTTATTTCAATGGAAGCTCTACATTTAAAACGAAACCGAAACCGCGAGATCCAACGCGGTATCGGTTACAGCGAAATTATTTTCGGCCGCGTATGGCCCGAAATATGTGCACACACACACAAAAAAAACTAAAAAATCTATAAACTACTGTATAAAAAGGCAGTGTTCCTAAATTCCGAGCTGATTTCCAAGATTCCGAACGCCAACGCTCCAACGAGCACTTTGGGAGGTGACTGGCGCCATCTAGGAACTGGGTGCATAAACTCTGAAAAATGGCGCGCCAGCGGCGCCACCTATAAGCGGCATCAAACACTAGAGTGCCAAGGCGACGGCAGTCAATCGGGGATGTGAAAATGGCGACGGTGAAGCGCAAAGCTCTCTCTCTCGAGACGAAAGTTAAAATTTTACGAGCGGTAGACAGCGGCCGCAAGAAGAAAGATGTTGCCCAGGACTTTAAGATTCCACCCAGCACGTTGTCTACAATTTTAACTTCGAGAAAGAAGATTGAGGAGACCCACGCCAACAGCCCTCTGAAAGGTGACAGAAAGCGTAACAGGCCTTCTCATTACCCCGACGTGGAAGAGGCTTTGTTTTCCTGGTTCAAGGACGTGAGAGCGCGAAACTTGCCGATGTCTGGTGCCCTTCTGCAAACCAAGGCCATCAGTTTAGCGTGCCTCTTGGGGCATCATGACTTCAGCGCAAGTAGCGGCTGGCTGCAACGATTCAAGAACCGGCACGAGATCGTGTGCCACACCCTGTCTGGCAAAGGATCCGCTGTTAACTTGGACTCCTGCCAAGTTCGCCGCACTTTTTGCATAGGCCCGATTGCCAGAATGTTTGCGCAAATTTTTGTGTACTTTTATAGCAAATATGGGATATAATCGAACAAAGTTGCGCGCACTATGCTACTTCGTTATAACGAAGTATGTATTTAGCCAGCCAGAAATTTTGTAACTTGTCATTGTCACCCGTTCTGTCTTTTGTGTACGAGTTTTTTTCCTGTGATCATTTGTCATCAGCTGATCTGCAAATGGACTGTTAAAGAGTTGATGTGTCGTAAGCTGTCTACTGGAAGGAACCCGAAGGAAAGATTTATACATTATTTCCTTGATGAAAAAGTTACAAGAGCCACAGTGAGAGCTCCTCACAATCTTCCCGAGCTTACAAACACATAAGCTACAGGTGCAAATGAATAGCCTTCATAGGTTGAGTCTCCCACTCAATGGATTATCAGGACGCACCTCTGAACAAGCATAGTAATCTACAATATGTCTTTGCATACGGCATGTTCCATACCACCATGTTTGAATTTCCTTTTCTGTACACTGGTTCAAGAGTGGCTTGGATTCACTGCCTAGTCTTTCTTACCCCATCAGGCAGGCAGTCTACAGAACTTCAAGCATCTGCAATGTTATACAGTAGAAAGAATGTGCCAAAGGCTTACTTGATGGGCAGGATCAGGTTCCACCATAGAGTGCTACACAATCGACCTCTAGGAAGCAAGCGTCTGCATGATCAAGTGTGGTTCCTTAACAGGAGATTGCCTGCAACACTGGCTTTCATCAACATATGTGGTGAATGTCTCAAGAAATATTTCTCAGATGCAAGAGCCTGAACTGCACCTCTAACTCTGGCATAGCGTGCGTATGCTCTTTTAATTACCTTCCGAAAACTGTGCCTATGATAACTGCTGAAGAATAGTGGTTGGAATGAAGGCATAGCAAAAGGCGTCATAGGAGCCATCAAGTACTCGTGCGGATCGTCTCAATCCTGGTGGCTTGTTCTAGAAGTGCCAGCAAAGAGAGCAAGCGAAAAGAAAAAGTTGCTGTACTCGCGACGTCCCAACTTGCGATTGCTTAAACCTCCCTCGACTGACTGGCTAATGAGCCGCAGCAGAACAGGCACCTGCGGTGTCCGCCTTCTAGTGCTGTACCACTGCCACGATTGAGACCAAAGGTTTATCCATGATTGCAAATTTGAGAAGGTGTTACTAATTCTTGAAGAGGGCTCCCGAGAGGTGTACACCATAGGTTTGTGTACTTTATGTAGACAATTCTTAGGGGCGTTGGACTCAGCCTGGGGGCATGTTAGGGGATTGCTGGGGGTGTGCATATAAGTCGCTGGTCGTGAAAACCAGTAGCATTGTGTTTGTTGTGCTCCGAGTCATGGATCTTGTATCTGTCTAATGTACACTGCTTTTAGAACTTCAGCATTACAGTGATGACATCACCAGCTGGAAATTGATGGGACCAAAATAAATAGACTCTAGCAGGAGTCTATCACTATAGTCGGTTACAAGTCAAGAAGGTAGTAGAAGCTCCTCCCCACAAGCGTGATGCGCCCGCTTCAAACACCTCTGCAGTCGAGAAAATAGTTTGCAGAAAACGCTCCTTCTGCTCCAATGGATAGATATTAGCTACAGATAGACCTTGTAGCGGGCGGGAGCTTGCACCACCTAGCCGATGCAAATTATGTATTTTAGGCTTCTACATTACTCGCTCCGGAAAGTTGAAGTAAAAAGAAGGCTTTAGTGACAACGAAAATTGTTTGTTACTAAAATACTAAAGAGATAAAAAAAGTCTCTGTCTATTATAAGCCTGAGTTGGAGCAGTAGTGCAATTATATGAAATAAAAGGCAAAAACAAAGGGTCCTTTGCTCTGCAAATAAATACAAATTGTAACTTTTATAAGTAATGCATATATGGTTGTTGGTTTTAGCTTGATAACCTTTTTACACGAAATGGGTACATTCCATGGATTCGCTGCGTTTTTAAACATGGAAAGCGGAGAAAACCATAAAAACCCTGCGTTTCGGGTTTTGAAAACCCCTGCGTTTCGGATTTTGAAAGCCCCCTGCGATTCGGGTTTCGACAAATCTAAAGACGTCCTTTGTTTTCCGTTATGAATCCCAAGTATTTTCATTCGCTACAAAAGTATTAAATTGTTTATTGAAAAGTAACTACCAAGTTCAACTGAATTAGTCGTCGACGGACTGGGGAGGCTACTTTGTCTCTGACAAGACCCGCCCCAGCTTCCACACCTGATAACCCGGACGGCACAAGGTGACCCAGCAAAGAACTCGTACTGGCGCAGTCGACAGGATTGGCTTAGACGACATAAAAAAAGAACAGCATCGAGCAGCAACAGATCGACTACCGCAGAGAGCCCACACATCAGAGACCAACTAGCATCAAGGGAGCCCACTGTCACCTTGTGCCATCCAGTTGAAGGAAGACTCCGCGGTGGCAGTGAGTGGAACCTTCCAGTTTCTTTGGTGTGTGCGCAGACGAAGGAGTTAGTTGGTAGGCAACGATGAAGAAATCTCGGGATAAAGCAAAAACTGCGGAAAAGGACAAAGGGACTGACGGAGGAGCGGAAGGGTTGGAAAGTCGGTCCGCCGACAAGCGCGCTGCCCAGGTGCATGCGGAAACCATGCAGCGCATGAAGCATGAGCACGAAATTGCCACGTTGAGGCTCAAACTTGCGAGCGAAGAAAGAATCGCAGCAATCCGTGGCACGAGTGTCGGTGGTGCACCTACTGTGGCAAACGGAATGGGCAGGCTGGACCCTGTTTCGCAATGCGCGAAACTTCTCAAAAATCAAAAACTGCCACCTGACGCGGAAGTTCCGGTTTGGTTCAACGATGTCGAAAAGATGTTCGCAGCCTACAAAGTGCCGAATGAGAGCCGAGTGCATTTGATTATGTCGGCCTTATCAGAAAGAGTTAAACATCTTTTTACGAGGTCATCTGTGGAGGAAATAGCTAACTGCGAAACGGCCAAGGCCGCCGTGCTGGACGAGCTCCGACTCACCCCTAGCGAGTACCAAAAGCGGTTTGTCGGCGTGCGTAAGTGAAAAGACGAGGGGTAGTCGCAGTTTGCCTCAAGAACGGCCAGCTATTTCGGCTACTACCTGGAGGCGCGCAACGTAGAGAGTAAGAGGACCTAATTCATCTAATGGTCGCAGACTTAGTGAAGTCAAGCCTCAGTGAGGAGTGTCTCCAACACGTCATGCTGCGCGAAAAGGTAAAGTGGCTACAGGCACACGAGCTGGCTAAGGTTGTACAGATGTACGAGGAGGCCGAGAGGGACAAGCGAGTGTCGAGGAGCATAGAAGTCGGAGGTGACGGCTCGAAGCCAGAGATGGACGCCTCTAAGCAGAGCCCTCCTTGCACTTCACCTCGTTACTTTGGCTGTAACCAGAGTGGGCACACTGCAAGAAACTGCCCTAATCGCAAAGGGCAAGACCAAATGGCTCGAAAGCCAGTCGTACAGGGAGTGGTGATAGGGGACAGACCTGCTGTCTCGTGTTTCCCTAAACAGCCAACGGCTGCAGTAGATAAGCATGACAAGTGTGGACTCGGAGGTTCAGGACTGATCCTAGTCGAACTTGTCTCCAGCGACCAAGAACTAACGGCCGTGTTAAGACACCAGCAGCGAAATAACAGTCATCAGAGAAGGTGCAGTCCCGCGGGAACTGGCTGAGCCAGATGGCACAATTCGTCTTGTTTCGGTTTTCGGGCAACAAATAACGGCAAAACTTGTGCACTTGCCGCTGCAGGCCAGGCTCCGGGGAGGGGTTGGTCAGAGCTAGTGATCCAGTCACCGCACTGTGTGCGGCTACTGATAGACTGGCTATCACAAAGGACTGCTTACTTTCATCTGATGACTGGATGCTGCTGAACCGGCTCAAAAACCAGCATTCTGATCGGGGTAAACACTGGATAGCGTCACCAAGTGCTTTCGTAGCGGCTTCAGGTTCTGTGACTCGGCACGACAAAACTAAAGTGGTTTGTGCGAACTGGCTGAGAAACAGCTGTGCTCGAGTGGGACATGTGACAGTCATACTTTACGAAGACGTAAACTTTGGAGAGGTGAACTGTGCACCCCCCGAAAACGGCGTGACTGAACAAACAGGCGAGCTTAATCACAAGAAGCGTTAAGGTTGTGGAGGGGTCAATCACCTTCCTCGGGCACATCGTGGGGCCTGGAATGCATGGTACCGAACCAAACAAGGACGCAGCAATCGAGGGCTTAGATTACCCACGGCATCACGGCACGTAAAGGGGGAGGTGTAAGGATCGACGACGGCTTCGTGGCTGGGCCGTTAGCACCAGAGGGACTTGGCTGGTAGGAAGGTGCTGGCGTAGGCACTTCCCGTGATGCGCGACCTCGAGAGACAGACATAATTTATGACGCGAGGTTCGGAACGCACATTTTTTGCCGAGAGAATCGGAGCATGCATTTCGGGCCGGGATAACGCGGTGGTTCTGGCCGGCACCTTTTACATCAATGTAGTCTTTCTGGCCCGCGTGTTGGGGGGTCACGGCAGAACGGCAACGTCAGACCGCGTCTGGCAGAATGAACGGCTGGATGGCTCAGTTAGTCGGCGCTATCCACACCAGGGTCAGCTGCCTGACTGCCTGATGTAGCTTGCTTGCAACTGTACCTGAATGACCTTCGGCCGTGAGATATACGCAGAATGCGTGGTTTCATGCGGGAATAAGCAATCGCCCCATAGTGAGAAAGTGAGCCGATTGGTTGTGGTCTTTCGGCCAGTGGAAAACACCTGTCCGACCAAGCGTTGAGAATTAAAAGGGGATGGACCCACGAGTGATTTTGAGTGGAAACGCAGCAAGTGAGTTTAGTTTATGCTGGGGCTCAAGAGCTGACACTCCGTAATCGAGTCAGGTCGTGGGACTCTGAGGGACTTTAGTCCCTGCAATCGAGACGTAATCCCGCGAGCCAGTCAACTCCCAAGCTTGGATGAGCTAACACTCGAGCACCTCCTTCCCAAACCCGTACAGGGGAAGTTACCTTTTTGCAGTATTGTTTCGTTTATGTATTTTCATTCGCTACAAAAGTATTAAACTGCTTATTGAAAATTGACTACCAAGTTCCACTGAATAAGTTGTCGACAGTCAAGGGAAGCTACTTCGTCGCTGACAAGAGCCACCCTGCTTCTCACAAAGAATTTCGTCATCTCATCTGGACCTCGCAACCCAGACGGTGCAAGGTGACAAGCAAAGAACCCATACTCTCACTAACAATTGTTTTATCCTTTGTGGTTTGCAAGGATTAGAAGCTGCTACAGTGGACATATCCTAGCATGTGGAGCTCGCAATATGGTGACTAAGTAGTCGTAAACCCGAAAACCAAGGGGGTCTGTTGCTCCCTGAGGGGCCATGAATTCACGTTTGCAGTTCACAATCTCCCCGAGGATTGAAGACGCGACAGCAAGAGCAGTCCTAGTGCCCAAGGCTTCACACTGCGTTTGAGACGTCAAACTGATCAAATCACCATCGGCTGCAATCTGCCATAGCTTTGGGTATGCCTCCATAGCATCTAATCACCACTCCAAGTCGTCAATGGGACAACGTCGTCTTAGAGTTTTATTTAAAGGAAACAAATCCCAGGAACCGCAAGGTAAAATATTATCAATGCACAGTAGCTGCTACAAGCTAAGCAAAAAGAAATTTGGAAAAAAATGTCAAATTGCACACTTGACTCTTAAAAAAGAGAAATGGCAGAAGACCTTGAAATCCAGCCACACCACACAGCTGCACCCGGATAGACTATAAAATCATTTACCAACCTCGCGCAACACTCCGTGTAGCTGCTTGAAACGACTGGCAAATGACCCAAAGCATACAACAGGCAAGTAAGATCCCCGACCATGTGATCTAACGCCTACGTGACAATACAACCCCAAGCATCGCAAAATCTAAGTGTTGCGAGCACGCCCAACGAAAATTTGCGCCACGGCACTAAGTGAAATTACCACGCTGCAACTGGGCAGAACAACCCACGAAGATCTACCATACCTAAAGCCACTTAGAGGGAAGGCCCGCGGCATGAATCACGGATTGGAACAGGGCACAACCACGGAACAACTACCCTACATTCTCGCACCCAACGGACCCCATATACTGCATGCTCCAATGCTGGCACCTCCACCTCTGCAGGTGTAACTTCCGAAGGACCGCATGTACCGTTTTAAATCAAAGCTTACGGCCTCTTCACACAATGCCGCCCATGTCGACAAACTGTGCAATGCTGTTCTCTGTGTGGTGAACTTGGACAAAGACTGGATGTTTGTCCTACCTGTGATATGCCTGTATCTGGCCAGTGCCACACTAAAAACCCCACCTTACCATGACTGTGCACCCCCGTGCCAACTCTGTGGCCTGGATCACCCCACGGCCAGCAAGGACTGTCGCGAAAAACTCCGCCCACTGCTTCCACCTCTGCATGTCTGGGAACCAGCATCCCCCAAGCAGCAGCAGACCTTCCACAACCCACCCAAGTGCCAAGCCCAGTCAACGCCTCACCAGAGAAGCGGAACCTCCAACGCCCAACCCTGAACTGACCAACTACTGTCGCCTCGCCCCGCCCCCCACCCCACTGCCCACACACCCCACCCCACCCACTACCTCGGTTACTGACCCCCGCATCCACACCCTCGAAGAAGAGAACGTGCTCCTACGCCGCCAACTGGAAGCTACTGAAAAACGCACCACAACCCTAGAACAACGCATTGAGCAGCTAACCCAAATGGAACTCTTAACGTCATCATGTGCCTCCTCTGCACCGCAAACACCCCTTTCCGCAATGGCCGCCAACATATATGTCCCCTCCCCCACCAGACATCATGGAGCCTCAACAGCTCTCAAACTAAAGACCAGAAGCCAGAAAAGACACCTTCATGACAAGGTAACGAGGGAGACATAGAAAAATATCCAATCAGCTTTCTTTATAACACATTTCACACAGGAAGACTAAGATATCATTCCTAATTTTGTGCACAACCGAAGCCTCCTGTCGTTGCAATCACAGCAATGCTTATTGGGTGCATCGAAGAGTTGGCTTTCACCTTTTCCAAGGCAGCAGCGCAACACAACAGGTGGGCCCTGGCTCACCGCACCGGCTGGCTCACCGATGCTGTCCTGTACCATGCATGGCACTGCGTGTGGCTTAACTCGCCAAGCAGTGGGTCACTGCATGACTTTTATGAGGCGTCGCCAGCCATTGTAAGTATATTTTGGACAAGCATGTCTGGGGATATACTTTTGTGTACTACAATAAAACACATCCAGTGGAGGTTCTGCCTTGCCAATTAGGCCATTTTGAAAAATTCCCATTTGTCTATATGTTTGTTGCACCAAAAAGGGACAAATTGTACGAAATTGCAATGCAATGTGCCAAAGAAACCTGGCGGCTCGGTTTAGGTATTCTGGCTCAGCGGTCTTTTGCACCAGTGTCTAGACTTGGTGTCAACCTTTTCGTGCTTCATTGTGAAGGCTAGCAAAGTTTCTGCAGTGCCGTCGAAGCAACTTGTGCGTGCGAACAAGATGCAAGACGAAGCGACATGCTCGTGCACAGTGCAAGACTGAAAACTAAGAGCGAGTTTGTTTCAATGCACTCGAGCCGATGCGTCCCCACTCGCAACATAGAGTGAGTATATTTCAGCCAGCACTCCACGAGTTCATTTCGGCGCCAGCACTCTACACATGCGTGCGCCCGCTGCACCTAGAGAATCAAGTGTGCACCAGAATGCACGCCCGTCTTGCATCACTCGGGCAAGGAACGGGAGCAGACTGGGGTTTGTCCGCTAAAAGAAGTAATTTCCACCTAGCAGAACCAAGAACCAAAAAAAGGGAGATTTTCTGCTAGAAATCAGAACCCACGGGTGACGGGATCGAACCCGAGCTTTAATTGTGTGCGTCTGCTATTTTATGAAGGAAGCACGACATGCCTGTGTTGCAAGTCTTGAGTCGTTCTGTAGCTGCACAGATGTTGAAATACACTGGAGGATAAAAATACTTCAGAGCAAACATCAGCGAGATTTCTCTCATCATCCGTGTGGTGATGAAAGGACGTTTGTTTACAAAGCTCGCCCAGCAGAAATCTGCAACACATTGAATTGGGAACCGAGAAAGCTAAACATGGCGATTTTACCCGTGGACTAAAAATTCGGCCTCTAATTATGACTAGCAGAAAGCACAATGTTTCCTATCATTACTCTTTACTTTTGTCCTCTATATTTAACGTGCCTTATCATACAAACACGTGCAAAACAGGAGACTGCTCTTTCATGCATTAAATGTTATGCATAAAAGAAGTTATCAAATTGTTGAACAGGAACAGGACGATTTCTCAGAAATTACTGTTGTGTATAGTAAAATAGTTGCCCCCTTGTGCCTATGATGCATGTTCTTGAAGTAATATGGTCATCGTTCCCAAGATGCTGTCATTATCACCTTCCGCCTCATACAGCAAACCTAATGAGTCGCCATGAAGACAGGGGCGATAGTGACAATATACCAGCTCTACTCGTGACTCATACTTCGCAATCGCAAGCGGCCTTGCATGAGGATCGGGTCCAACATAGCAGAGAGAGAGTGCAATTTTGGGAGACACCACCACAACTATCGCCACAGCTCTTGCCGACGCCGTGTGTAGAGCCAGGGTTGACGCGGGAACTCTTTTGACCATCCTTGCCCCACTACCACTGGGCCACTCCCAGCCCCCATTCGGGCACGGGCCAGTCATATGCATGTTGGAATGCAGATCCGACTTAGCTGGCTATGGTGGCGACAATCAATATGTTTTTGTATCGATTCACAAGCAACAAACTCGCACCAGTCCGCAGCGGGACTATGGCTTCGCGGCACAAGGATTGCTCTGTGTACGCGGCCTTGGGACAGCTTATTCTTACCACTGGACTCCACATACTCAACCTGTACTGGTGGATGCTGGTGCCGGTAGTCGCCAGAGAAGCCATCAAACGAATAAAAGACGACGAAGAAATTGATGAAGAGTTTTCTTATTCAGCCTACTTGACAGATTTAAGAAAAAATTTCTGCCACCCTAGAGGGCAAATATTTTTGCTCCACGTAACTGTTTCGTGGGGAGAGGGTTGTCGAACGGGGTGACGGGTGTCGTCATGTGAAACAGACGAGTTTGACGACTGTAGAGTTACGGATGGCTGCTTCCATGAGTACAGGCTTCACATGGTTGATGGCAATTACATCTCTTCATCCATTGATCAGGATGGTCAAAGTGTATGAAGCGACAGCAATCGCCCACGCCTCGGCCTTCGGGCTGCAGCACCCCACCCACCAGACGGCCCTCAAACCACCACTCGCCCAGCCCCCCCCCCCTGCACTTTCCCCCACACCAGGGCACGACTATGCCCCACATCCCAGGGAAGTTCCCCTACAACCAGTGTTTTCCGTACAAGACTCTCCCCCCCCCCCCCCCAGAAGGGAACTCGCCGAGGCCTTTGTGCACACGCAAAATGCCAATCGGGCCACGCAAGGCCTGGGGAAACGAGAAGTCATCGAGCTCCAGCTGCTCGAAGGTTACCTTGAGGTATGGGACTCCTTCCCGCCACTCACTCCAGCCACTAAGCTCAGGGTGTTTGACCGTGTCCGCCTACTATACCACGTCACCATGTCCGGTTGGTGGGCAGCATTGGAGGGATACGTGGACCCATCCGCCAGCCGTACTCGGTGCACCACCCAAAAGAGCCGACGCCTCCAAAACCACTAGTTTTTCACGACAACGTTACACCCAGCCCATCAGGACAAGCAGGAGAGATGCACGAAAGAAGGCCCCACCCTCCAAGGAGAATAAGCGAGTGTATCTTCCTCTCAAACTGCCGTCCAGATCAGTGCACAAACCCCCAAAAAACTCTTGGCAAGGTACCTAAGCTGTAGCCCTGCCGCCTTTCAGCCTCTGTCTGCAATCCAAGAGACAAGTCAAATGTCCTGCTGCCCGTCAGTGCGGTGGAATTTGAGGCTTCTCACGGCACCCAGCAGGCCGCCGCCGGGGCCCCGACCCTCACCTCCATGAGTTCACACCCCTCGGCTACGACCAGCGCAAAGTGTATGCCTTTAGTCAACCATGCATGGTCACCACCCTTGACGCCATCAGCGACATCGTGACCTCGAACGCGGGGCCCCAAAAAGTTTTTACTGTCGCCAACCCACCCACCAGATGGGATGTCGCGGAGGCATTCACCAATGTGCGAGCCACAGTAAGACACTCCACTGACATTGGGTGCCGGGAAGTTACAGCGCTTCAACTCCTCGAACACTTTCTTGAAACATGGGACTGTCGGTCCCTGGGCCTCTCCGCCAAGGCCAAGTGCGGATCTTCGAAAGGATCCGCCTTCTTTACCATGTGGCCCTGGCGGGGTGGGGCGGAGCCCTTGATGGGTACGCCTACCCGTCGGCGACTTTCCTTCTCGGATCATTAGCGCGGATCATAAAGACTGTGGACTACATCTTAATGAGAAAGATTCCCAGACCACCCTCCAGCAGACTATTAAGTTTTTTGGGTTTATGCCTGATGCCGATAGCCAAACGATCGGCCATGTACCATCTTGACACCAAGACCTCCTTGCCACCCTCCAGGTCCTATGAGTCCCCGAGGTTTGAAGGTTTACCAATGCATCGTGGGAGTCATGGAAATTTTATTTTTCATTCTACGGCAGCCATTACCATGTGCTCCATCCTCTCCTCCTTGCGGCAGCTAGTGGCACCCCCAAGTTTCCGATGGCTCGTCATCTTCACAGCGGTCTACCCTCACTATGTTCCAGGGAATGGTCATGGGGATCCCCATGACCGTTCCCTGGAATATTGTGCCTGTTGTCAAAAGTGCATACACCGATGCAAGTTGCACGGGACTCGACAACTGCCTCCCCGAGGGCAACGTGGCCGCGCTGTTGGTGACCTCCATCTATTGCCAAGAACTTTGGGCGGTGCTCCTCGCAGTGCCTCTCGCACCCCTGGCTACCCTCATCAGATGTGACAACATGGCCATGGTGGCCGCCCTCACCCGTGGCCACGGACAAACTTTTCTTTTTGTGAAGCACTTGCTTACACACTTTTCTTCATAATAAAATAAATCCTGGGTTAGGTGGGTCTCCACTCAGCACAACCTCGCCGACGGCCTTACCGCCTCCACCTCACAAAGAGCTAGGAGAGGGCAAGGGTCGCCGCCAGGGGGCCTGCCTTTATATGTAGGGATGGGCCTCCTGGTTACGGGGCAGTCGCTGTTTGGAGGCAAGCCAACCACCAGGAACAGTTTCAAAAAGGAAAGGATAAGGGTGGTAAAATGCATCTCGAAGATCGGTTGTCAAGAGATTTATGTAGAAATACTGTATATTATGAAACCCAATACTGCCCACAAGTTCAACGTCTAACCAGCATGTAAAGATTTGCACCATTCATGTAAAGTTTTGCAGTGTAAAGAACCTCGTTCACTTCCACTACTATAGGCGACACTTGAAGGGAGGCATAATATTACTAATACCAGCAAAAAGAAAGAACTCGGAGGCTGAACTTAAAGATGAAAACAGATCACAGTGATTCACTGATCTGCGACGTATTGCTTCTTGACCACATTCCTTGCGCACACAGGACAACTGGGGGACGCATTGCGTTGCTTGTAAACACAAGTCAGTGTATAAATACAGAGTATTCCAGCAAGTACTATAAAAATTCTTATTTTCGAGACCCTTGCAGTGAGAAAAGCATACACATGCATACAAGCAGACTTACCTAAAGCATGTGCAGGATAATCTGCCCTCTGTGTGCCTTCTTCAAGCACAAGGGTCACAAAATATAAAAAGAAAGTCCCAATCAACAAAGTTAAAAATATAGGCAATAACCCTTAACCCACATCTAATGGAGAATAGCCAGTGATCAGAGCCTAAATTCTTCCATGTGCCATTACAGGCAATTTAATTGAGAAGGCTGTGCAAATCTGACATATATATGATGGTAGAGCATAAGAAATACAGCAGCAAAACTTCATATCTTCGAAGTAGGTTTCAAAGTCTGGGTTTGAGCAGGAACTTCAGGATACATATACAGATTCGAGGTCGGCCAAGACGGAAGCTGAGACCGGTCGAAACCATCCAGCGAATAGAGAGTTTTAGTAGATAGTTTCTCACTCCGATAACGATACCCGATACTGCGCCGGAGCCATTACGCATGCACAAGAGTATCGGGTGTTTCGGGCGCAGGTATCGGAAATATCGGGAAGTATCGCACACACTCCCGTGCCTCGCGAGAGTTGACAAAAACTGGGAAGAGCTGAGCGATCATGGCCGACTCGAGCCTCTTTCTGCCCAAACAGGTCGAAAATGGTTCACGATCGTCGAGGATATCCTCCTTTTAAGGGAAGTGCTTGCGGTGAATTCCTTTGTGAATTCCTCGCGGTGGGACACAGTGGCCGCCAACCAGAATGATGCACTGGGGAGGAACTTCAGTGTTTGCAGAGTGAGAGACCACTGCGATCTCCTCCTCGGTCTGTTCAAGTGAGACGACCGCCCAAACTTAAGAAAGTAAGTAGTTTTTGAGTCCCGTTTGAAAGTTTAGAAGCATTTCAGCATACTGCCATATCCTGTCCAACAGCTAGCGCAACTGCGAGCTAGCGCGAGCTTGTTGTTTGGAAACGCACATGCCTGAGCCGCTAGATATTTCGCGTAGGAAAGCGTCTTTCCAAATTACCGAGTTCGCGTTGCAGCTTTCGCGACACGGAGATGTACACATGGTCGTTGACTGAAATAACAGATCTACGCTTGAGGAAGACAGGCGCACTTGCTGATACCGCTCTCCCCCTGAAACCCTTAGATCTGGAACGGAAGAGCAGTACACTGAAAAAGAGCAGCTGCTGCAGGGTTTTGCTAACCTGGCATGTGAATTTGGTTACAAGGTTAAGCCAGTGGCCAGGAAGGCCACAGCCACCGAGAAAGGTGCCACCACCACCTCCACCGCTACGCTGGAACCGCCGGAACGTGCCACAGCCACCACAGCCCAGCCGGCGACAAATCGGGCTGCTCGCGATGCTGCCACTACTGCGCGAGTTGTTGCGGCTGCAGCCGCGTACAGACCGGTCAATCAGAATGCAGCGGCACGGCACTCTAGTAAATATGACACGTGCGTCATGAACCCCACCTGGTTAGGGAAGTCAGGTCGTCATGTCCGGCTGCATCACTCGCGTTTGTCTACGACTGATATTAGGCTACTCGCGAGTTCCCATCAAATACCCTACTAAGGACGACATACATGGCCTGCTGCTCACAAGTAGTAGTGTAATTTACTTGGGTACATCTGTAGTTTCCAGAGCACAGCTTTAAGTAAGCAGTCGAGTTCTGAATAGGTGTTTTAAAAGAATATTGATGTTTCAGGCAGAGTTAGTTTGAAATAGATGAAAGAGTGGTTCACAGCTGAATGACTGCTTTTGTACAGATACTCAATTACATGCACGATTGTGATTGGCAGCGTTTTATCGGTACGAGATCTCCAGTGTGGTGGCCCAGGCAAGGCGTCAAGGTACTATCAGAACGAAATGAGATGCGAATGCTGGAACGTGGGGCCTTCAATGCATGCTGCGCTACCTGGAGGCTGATAATCAGACTGCGGAGCAGAGAGGGGACTGCGAGAGTGTGCGCTTTCTTTGATGTGCACACCTCTGCAGTCCCTCTCTCCACTCCGCAGTTTCATCGCCTCCAGATAGAGTAGCATGCATTGAAGGCCACATGTTCCAGCATTCACATTTCATACCGTCCTGATAATGTATGAGGACAGGAGGGGTACCATCGACCATGTCGGTTTGTGATCAGACAAGCAGAAATTAACATTGAGCTGCTGCAATTAATGAACACACTTTTGTTGCACCGTGCATATTTGATCTCTCAGAAATGTGTCCCTGCTGCAAGGTGTTCTCGCAGTGGGAGCAGATAATATTGGTTTGTGCCAACAGCATTTGATGGGACTCATTTCTGGTGCAAAAGTGGTCCAATCGACCTGTCTGGAAAATCGCACAAGGCCACCTGTCACCCCCATGGCACCGCTCGGCGCGTTGAATTTTAGGGCCGTTCGGACGTACGTTTGGGCTAGACCGTATGCTCTGTGAACCCTGGTCGCAGCACAAATCGAGTTCACAACGCGAAGAAAACGGAGCAAACAGATCAGAAAGCCGGTACATACTGTTTTGCTATAGTCTTTCTTCTTTGCACTCAGAAATTGTAGAATGATAAGCCGACATGAATCGCTTCTTCTATTCGCAGAACATTTTCCTTCACGCGCCATATATCGGAGTGTCGCGATGTGTCGGGGAAACGATGGGAGGCACCACATATTTCTGGAATGGTCTAATGAAGATCTGACTCCATCGTACCTGCGTCATATACATAATTGTGTCTCCGGAAAATCCGGAGATACAATTTCATCTTGAAATGTATGAACAAGACAAACTTCTATACTCTAAGTGAACTGCTGCTGCTTATGGAAGATTTGTGGAATGGCTTCATAGTGCGAAAGCTTGTCTCATGCGCGACCAGCAGAACAATTGGCATAATCCGTACACCAAGTGCCGAGCGCCGGGAATCTGCCGTCGAAGCGGTCAGACTCCGTTTGAGCAAAGCAGAAATCAAACGGCACATTTGTTTCTTACATCTTCTTGCATAACCATAATCGAAACATTGCGTGCACCACATTTTCAACCATGAAGAGCTACTACATTTAACTCTTACATACTTATTAAAACCGTTTCTCGCTACCATGCTTAGGGGATTATTTTCGGCTTCTGGATGGCGAAGAGAGCTTGTCGAGTCCTCTATCTGCGTCTGGTGCACGTCCTGGCTCTGCCTGCCCCTTTTGTTGACCAAGCTCTATATATACAGCTCTGCTCTGCTCTAGCCCCGTTGAGCATGCTTCTTACGGAGCACCAGTGCACCGCGGGAAAGCAACACCTGTGAAAGCAAGCTCCACCAGTGCACTGCTTCTCTGCAGTGCATTGGTGCTCGGAAAGAAGTGCGCTCAACGGGGTCGCAAGAACAAAAAGTATGAATTACACGAAAATGTTGTTTGAATTAAGCGGCTTATGAATACATTGAAGACGTTTCAATGATCACAAGCTTACTGTATACACTAAAAGAGACATGGCGCACTTGAATGTGCTTAATATCACTGAATGGTTATGCAATTTTAATTTGCTATACACCAAATCATGTTTACAAACAAACCGGAGCGCCCGGAGCGCCCCTAGCGGACGCCACTGGCGCCGCGCATGCGCGATGGGGGTGTGGGCAAGAAACTCGCCGTCGCCCATAAACACACCATTGAAATGCGATGTTGTCGGCGTCAGTGTGAGTCCCCCTGCCCTTTTTCGCGTTCGAATTGTTGGTTCTATGTCTTCCTGGCGATGTCTGACTATCTTGAGCGGCGTCAGCGAAATTACCGAGGCTCGTTACACCGCAAAACTTCGCGTGAATAATGTGACATATGGCGATTCCTTCCGCGTGGACGCCGCAGAATGTACGCTAAAGCCTGATTCGCATGATGAGATTTCGCTCGGAATTTTCAGTCGCGACGCCGCTCGGGCTGCAAAAGCGTGAACCGTAGCTGAGATGGTCGACGTCGATACTGAAAATCGCAAGCAGCATCGGACCAACTGAATTAGGCATAACAAGTCGGTGAGGGTCACTGGTAACAATGATCAACATCTCCTTGTATCTACTGTTTTCATCGAGCCTGCTTACCAACCTTCAAATTTAAGTCTTTTGAGGCCTGCACTTACTTCTTATCGCAAGTACCGGGCCAACAATTGGTCTACGGACCGGCGTCGTCTAAGAGAGCAGACGACAAGCAGAAACGTTTGAAAGAGCAGACGACAGTTCGAACAATCAGGCGGCCGTTCGAACTTGAAGACGCACTGAACGTAGTCCGCAGGTGGTCCGCACAACTTGACGGTTTTCTGGCGTTCATGTTGGAACAAAACAAATAAATCTGATGACCACAAGTATCCGTGAATTAAACCCAAAGTGCTTCCCGCCCAAGCAATCGTTGTCCGACGGCGTCTGCTTTTCCCTTTTCACGGCATATATCCAGATTCTCGGACGAACCGAGCACGTGAAAACTGACTTTCAAACCTTTCTCGACACTTTTGGTACGGCCCCAGGTGCGGCGTTTTGACGAGAAGGCAGGTTTTTGTCTGGTTCCTTTCAAAACAACGCAGGAATACACGTCTGGCATGGGGACTTCTGCCCACAGCCCCAGACCGGAAGTGCGACCGACGCGCCACCACCGCGCCATGACGTCACAGAGATGAGTTCGTGTATAGTAGGTTACAAGTCAAGAAGGTAGCGGCAAATGCCCCTCAAAGGGAATCATATATCCCTCCGCCACCTCCCCATCCAATAGCGTCCCATCGTTTCCGTGACGTCGTGGCCAACGCGGGAGAGGGTTTTGCTTTGCTTTGAATATTTGCTTTATCTTTCGACCTTGACTTAGCGTTGTGAAGCCACGAGAGGGAGATTAGAAGTCGTTTTTGTTTCCGATGGAAACAAAAACGACTTTGGGGGATTAGCTTCCCCTCCGTGGATACAAAGGCAACTTTCAGGAGCTCGGTTTCCTCTCCGATGAATACAAAGGTCGCTTTCTTAAAAAAAAAAAGGGGGGGGGGGGGGTTGGAGACAAGTTGGCATCACTCTGTAGCCATTATCTATTCATTGAAGCGGAACAAGGGGTGCTTCCAGGGAACTATTCTTTCGACTGCGGATGGATTTCAAACGGTCGCATCACGATTATGGGAGGAGCTTCTCCTACCTTCTTGACTTGTAACCGACTATAGATTTATTTCTCAAGCACTTGTTGTGTTGGGTATTCAAATCGAACATTTTTACTTTGGTTCCATTTATGGGAGGTTTGTTTTATATGTCATGTAGTAGAAAGGTGGGGAACTGGGCTAGTTGGTAAACACACTGCTTGCGGATTTTAACCATGTACAGGGGTGGAAGCGGGCTAGAGCCTTTTGTAGCAGGGCGGGGAGCAGCAAAAGTCCCACTTTGGAGCAGTTTTGGAGCAGTAAAAGGCTCGCTTTAGAGCAGCTCGGGAGCAGCAAAAGTAAGTTTTGTAGCCGTAGAAGTAGGTTTTGGAGCAGGTCATGGAGGTCAAACAGGTGTCTAAAAGTGATTTGTTGTTGCTAAATGTGAAAATGTAGCAAAAAATATATGCATGCACATCCCAGAATAATTTTCAAGCAACATACATACATACCTTTCTATTTCTATTGCATTGAAATATGGAATATTGGCAATTTATGCAAAGGAAAGGCTTTGAGAACCATTCCGGCAGCAGGCAGAGTCATGATAGACTTTATATGGGAGGCCCCGACAATAAAAGCACAACTTGAGCCACGTGAGTACAAAACCGTCTATTTAATAGACCAATTGTAAACATGTATCCAGAAAACTAAACCACTGCAAGGTGTCAGATAAACTACCTTCGCTGACTAGTTTTTGTTTAATAAAGAAGACATGTTCAATCACTGCTTAAAAAGCCCTATATCAAGTTTAGTAACAAAATACAAGGCTACTGACATTTGACAAAAATTCAGATGCAAAATAAAATGTGTATTTTATATCTTTAGAATACCACAGTCACTCGTACATATGCAGCATTAAGCATCGACTAGAAGAGCAATGCAACCTTATGTACTCCATAAAATGTTGTGCATTGCGTGTCTCCATAAAAAAAAATTAAGGTACCACAACATGTTTCAAAATAAAGCAGCCCTTGCTGACCTGTTTTCATTAAATACAAATGTTCTTAATCCCTGTTCATAAAATACAGTAATCCCTACACCCAAGTTAACATACAAAGCTATATCGATATTACTTTGGATGCAAAAATATATTGTCTTAAAAATATCACAGCCACTAATAGAACGCATGTGCCTGTGCTCACGATTCTTCACGGCTAAGCGTCCAAATATGGTACGCTACCAAATAACAGGTAAAACTAGTAAAGACCATTTATTTTTACTCATGTTGACGCATGTGCATGCGCTCGCAAAGAAAAACAAACGAAACTAACATAGCGCTTGTTTCTTAACTGCGTTCATAAAGAAAAACAAACGTTACTAACATAGTACGTGTTTCTTAACGGTTAGTGTCAAAATATGGTACGCTACCAAATAACAGGTAAAGCGAGTAAAGACCACTTACTTCTGCTCATGTTGATGGCCGAGGTAGCCCACCGGTGCCGAGGCACCAACTCCCACGATCACGGCTAATCGGGACCACGGGCAACTGCATGCGCGCTCCAACCGCGCCAACCAACTATGCCCGAAACCAAACCGATGTGTTCGTAATAAAGCTCTTTGTAGTCAAAATCAACATCTCACTCTCGATGACCTAAAATCGACGCCTCGCCCTGCGGTTACACGTGGTTCGGAGCCCCAGTCGAGTTGGTACGAGTCACCCGCACTGACGCCTAAACAAAAGTACACACCACATGGTAGCCAGTGGCCGACCGTTTTCCGCTAAATTTAGAGAAAACACACCAAAAAAAAAAAAGAAAAGCTGAAATTGGCGTTTTGGAGCAGGCTGGCGCAGGAAAGTGAATTGGCGCAGGGTCGCGCAATTGGCACAGCGCTTCCACCCCTGCATGTATGTCATATACAGTTTGTTGTGATTGTGTATTGATTTTGAATCCTTTACTGCTCTTTTTTTTAAGCTGCCCTTACATGCACCATGAAGATACTGGAGAGGTCTTCAATTGAAGGATAACTTTAAGCACAAGCATGAAGGGGAGGGGCATCTCGACGGCCAGCGCAAGGACAAGCATAATGTAAAATTCCTCCAAACTTAAAGCAAGGCATGCCTTCTTCCAATAAAGATACAGTGGCCAAACTTCTTAATTGCTTCGTTTGTTCAGCTGTCACATATACGGATGGATGGCTCGTAGCTTTGGCCTTATATACGGATGAAAGGTATAGTGCTTCAACGTTTAGTGCAGACAGTTTTCATATTTCCTGCGGATAACTGTCCGGAGAGGGCCACAGACATACCATCATTTTACAAAATTCTATGCCTTGTTTTTACAGACAGTCCAGTTTCTACATTACGGGAAACCATGCCAGCAATATTGAACCCGCAACTTTTACCTGTAAAATGATTGATTCGTTCGTTCCTAATTCTAGGAGACGACACCACGTTATTACACGAACAAAGCCTCTGCAATATTGTTGTTTCTGTCAGGAAAAAATAGAGGGGAAGTGAATGGAATTAAAAGCGATTACAATACCGATTTCGCGCGTTTTCTCTGGCGGTCCGACGTTCGTTCCTAATTCCCTGGGGGCGACTGCACGACTGACCTCACGAACAAAGCCTCTGCAATATTGTTGTTTCTGTCAGGAAAAAATAGAGGGGAAGTGAATGGAATTAAAAGCGATTACAATACCGATTTCGCGCGTTTTCTCTGGCGGTCCGACGTTCGTTCCTAATTCCCTGGGGGCGACTGCACGACTGACCTCACGAACAAAGCCTCTGCAATATTGTTGTTTCTGTCAGGAAAAAATAGAGGGGAAGTGAATGGAATTAAAAGCGATTACAATACCGATTTCGCGCGTTTTCTCTGGCGGTCCGACGTTCGTTCCTAATTCCCTGGGGGCGACTGCACGACTGACCTCACGAACAAAGCCTCTGCAATATTGTTGTTTCTGTCAGGAAAAAATAGAGGGGAAGTGAATGGAATTAAAAGCGATTACAATACCGATTTCGCGCGTTTTCTCTGGCGGTCCGATCGTTCGTTCCTAATTCCCTGGGGGCGACTGCACGACTGACCTCACGAACAAAGCCTCTGCAATATTGTTGTTTCTGTCAGGAAAAAATAGAGGGAAATGAATGGAATTAAAAGCGATTACAATACCGATTTCACGCGTTTTCTCTGGCGGTCCGATCGTTCTGTTCCTAATTCCCTGGGGGCGACTGCACGACTGACCTCACGAACAAAGCCTCTGCAATATTGTTGTTTCTGTCAGGAAAAAATAGAGGGAAGTGAATGGAATTAAAAGCGATTACAATACCGATTTCGCGCGTTTTCTCTGGCGGTCCGACGTTCGGTTCCTAATTCCTGGGGCGACTGCACGACTGACCTCACGAACAAAGCCTCTGCAATATTGTTGTTTCTGTCAGGAAAAAATAGAGGGAAGTGAATGGAATTAAAAGCGATTACAATACCGATTTCGCGCGTTTTCTCTGGCGGTCCTGGCGTCGTTCCTAATTCCCTGGGGGCGACTGCACGCCTGACCTCACGAACAAAGCCTCTGCAATATTGTTGTTTCTGTCAGGAAAAAATAGAGGGAAGTGAATGGAATTAAAAGCGATTACAATACCGATTTCATGCGCGTTTTCTCTGGCGTACCGACGTTCGTTCCTAATTCCTGGGGGCGACTGCACGACTGACCTCACGAACAAAAGCCTCTGCAATATTGTTGTTTCTGTCAGGAGAAAAATAGAGGATGTGAATGGAATTAAAAGCGATTACAATACCGATTTCGCGCGTTTTCTCTGGCGTTCCTCGTTCGTTCCTAATTCCCTAGGGGGCGACTGCACGATGACCTCACGAACAAAGCCTCTGCAATATTGTTGTTTCTGTCAGGAAAAAATAGAGGGAATGTGAATGGAATTAAAAGCGATTACAATACCGATTTCGCGCGTTTTCTCTGGCGGTCCGACGTTCGTTCCTAATTCCCTGGGGGCGACTGCAGACTGACCTCACGAACAAAGCCTCTGCAATATTGTTGTTTCTGTCGGGAAAAAAATAGAGGGAAGTGAATAGATTAAAGCGATTACAATACCGATCTCGGCGGTTTCTCTGGCGGTCCGACGTTCGTTCCTAATTTCCTGGGGGCGACTGCACGACTGACCTCACGAACAAAGCCTCTGCAATATTGTTGTTTCTGTCAGGAAAAAATAGAGGGTAAGTGAATGGAATTAAAAGCGATTACAATACCGATTTCGCGTTTTCTCTGGCGTTCCACGTTCAGTTCCTAATTTCCTGGGGCGACTGCACGACTGACCTCACGAACAAAGCACTCCGCAATATTGTTGTTTCTGTCAGGAAAAAATAGAGGGGAAGTGAATGGAATTAAAAGCGATTACAATACCGATTTCGCGCGTTTTCTCTGGCGTTCCTCGTTCGTTCCTAATTCCCTGGGGGCGACTGCACGACGGACATCACGAACAAAGCCTCTGCAATATTGTTGTTTCTGTCGGGAAAAAATAGAGGGAAGTGAATGGAATTAAAGCGATTACAATACCGATTTCGCGCGTTTTCTCTGGCGGTCCGACGTTCGTTCCTAATTCCCTGGGGGCGACTGCACGACTGACCTCACGAACAAAGACTCTGCAATATTGTTGTTTCTGTCAGGAAAAAATAGAGGGAAGTGAATGGAATTAAAAGCGATTACAATACCGATTTCGCGCGCTTTCTCTGGCGTTCCTCGCCTCGTTCCTAGTTCCCTTTGGGGGCGACTGCAGACTGAATCGCCGAACAAAGCCTCTGCAAGTATTGTATGGTTCTGCCAGGGAAAAAATAGAGGGGATGTGAATGGAGTGTAAAAGCGATTACAATACCGAACTCACGCGTTTTCTCTGGCGGTCCGATCGTTCAGTTCCGTAATTCCCTGGGAGCGACTGCACGGACGGACATCACTGAACAAAGCCTCTGCAACATTGCTGTTTCTGTCAGGAAAAAATAGAGGGGATGTGAATGGAATTAAAAGCGATTACAATACCGATTTCGCGCGTTTTCTCTGGCGGTCCGACGTTCGTTCCTAATTCCCTGGGGGCGACTGCACGACTGACCTCACGAACAAAGCCTCTGCAATATTGTTGTTTCTGTCAGGAAAAAATAGAGGAAAGTGAGTGAATTAAAAGCGATTACAATACCGATTTCAAGCGCAAGGTTTTCTGTGGCGTTCCTCGTTCGTGTCCGAATTCCCCTGGGGGCGACTGCACGACGGACCTCACGAAGACAAAGCCTCTGCAGCCATATTGTTGTTTCCGTCAGGAAAAAATAGAGGGATAGTGAATGGAATGCCAGGCGATTGCAATACGGATTTCGCGCGTTTTCTCTGGCGTTCCTCGTTCGTTCCTCTAAATTCCCTGGGGGTCGCACTGACGGACGACCTCGCGAACAAAGCCTCTGCAATATTGTTGTTTCCCGTCAGTGAGAAAAATAGAGTGGGATCAGTGAATGGAATTAAAAGCGATTACCAACCTTTCCCGACTTCACCGCGTTTTCTCTGGCGGGTCCGACGTTCGTTCTTCTAATTCCTCTGGGGCGATCGTACTGACTGACCTCACGAACAGAGCATCTGCGGCATTGCTGTTTTCTGTCAGGAAAAATATGAGGACAGTAGAATGGAATTAAAGCGATTACAATACCGACTTTCGCCGCGTGCTCTGGCGGTCTCAGGGTGCCCTTACCCCTGGGTGGCGACTGCCGCGGAGCGGACATGCACGAACAAAGCACTCTGCGATATTGTTGTTTCTGTCAGGAAAAAATAGAGGGTAGAAGTGAATGGAATTAAAAGCGATTTTCTACACACTGATTTCAGCGCGTTTTCTCTGGCGTTCCTCGCTCGTTCCTAATTCCCTGAGGCGACTGCACGATCGGACCTCACGAACACAGCCTCTGCAATATTGTTGCTTCTGTCAGGAAAACATGGAGGGGATGTGAATGGAATTAAAAGCGACTAGCAATACCGACTTCAGCGCGTTTTCTCTGGCGTGGCTCGTTCGTTCCTAATTCCCTGGGGGCGACTGCACGACGGACATGAGGAACAAAGCCTCCGCAATATTGTTGTTTCTGTCAGGAAAAGATGGAGAAGTGAATGGAATCTCGAAGCAATTGCAATACCGATTCATGCCGTTGTCTCTGGCGTTCCTCGTTCGTTCCTGCACTCCCTGGGGGGCGACTGCACGACGGACATCACGGTCAAAGCCTCGGCAGACATTGTTATTTCTGTCAGCGAGGGCGTACGAGGGGAAGTGAATGGAATTAAAAGCGATTACAATACCGATTTCGCGCGTTTTCTCTGGCGTTCCTCGTTCGTTCCTAATTCCCTGGGGGCGACTGCACGGACGGACCCCACGTAGTCGCGCGGCCTCTGCAAGAGCTGTTGTTTCTGTCGGGAAAAAATAGAGGGGATGTGAATGGAATTAAAAAGCGATTACAATACCGATTTCGCGCGTTTTCTTCTGGCGTTCCTCGTTCGTTCCCTAACTCCTGGGGCGACTTCCCGCACGACTGACCTCACGAAACAAAGCCTCTGCAATGATTGTTGTTTCTGCCAGGAAAAAATAGAGGGGATGTGGAATGGAATTAAAAAGCGATTACAACACCGACTTCAAGCGCGTTCTTTCTCTGGCGGTCCGACGTTCGTTCCTAACTCCCTGGGGGCGACTGCACGACTGACCTCACGAACAAAGCCTCTGCAATATTGTTGTTTCTGTCAGGAAAAAATAGAGGGGAAGTGAATGGAATTAAAAGCGATTACAATACCGATTTCGCGCGTTTTCTCTGGCGGTCCGACGTTCGTTCCTAATTCCCTGGGGGCGACTGCACGACTGACCTCACGAACAAAGCCTCTGCAATATTGTTGTTTCTGTCAGGAAAAAATAGAGGGGAAGTGAATGGAATTAAAAGCGATTACAATACCGATTTCGCGCGTTTTCTCTGGCGGTCCGACGTTCGTTCCTAATTCCCTGGGGGCGACTGCACGACTGACCTCACGAACAAAGCCTCTGCAATATTGTTGTTTCTGTCAGGAAAAAATAGAGGGGAAGTGAATGGAATTAAAAGCGATTACAATACCGATTTCGCGCGTTTTCTCTGGCGGTCCGACGTTCGTTCCTAATTCCCTGGGGGCGACTGCACGACTGACCTCACGAACAAAGCCTCTGCAATATTGTTGTTTCTGTCAGGAAAAAATAGAGGGAAGTGAATGGAATTAAAAGCGATTACAATACCGATTTCGCGCGTTTTCTCTGGCGGTCCGACGTTCGTTCCTAATTCCCTGGGGGCGACTGCACGACTGACCTCACGAACAAAGCCTCTGCAATATTGTTGTTTCTGTCAGGAAAAAATAGAGGGGAAGTGAATGGAATTAAAAGCGATTACAATACCGATTTCGCGCGTTTTCTCTGGCGGTCCGATCGTTCGTTCCTAATTCCCTGGGGGCGACTGCACGACTGACCTCACGAACAAAGCCTCTGCAATATTGTTGTTTCTGTCAGGAAAAAATAGAGGGGAAGTGAATGGAATTAAAAGCGATTACAATACCGATTTCGCGCGTTTTCTCTGGCGGTCCGACGTTCGTTCCTAATTCCCTGGGGGCGACTGCACGACTGACCTCACGAACAAAGCCTCTGCAATATTGTTGTTTCTGTCAGGAAAAAATAGAGGGGAAGTGAATGGAATTAAAAGCGATTACAATACCGATTTCGCGCGTTTTCTCTGGCGGTCCGACGTTCGTTCCTAATTCCCTGGGGGCGACTGCACGACTGACCTCACGAACAAAGCCTCTGCAATATTGTTGTTTCTGTCAGGAAAAAATAGAGGGGAAGTGAATGGAATTAAAAGCGATTACAATACCGATTTCGCGCGTTTTCTCTGGCGGTCCGACGTTCGTTCCTAATTCCCTGGGGGCGACTGCACGACTGACCTCACGAACAAAGCCTCTGCAATATTGTTGTTTCTGTCAGGAAAAAATAGAGGGGAAGTGAATGGAATTAAAAGCGATTACAATACCGATTTCGCGCGTTTTCTCTGGCGGTCCGACGTTCGTTCCTAATTCCCTGGGGGCGACTGCACGACTGACCTCACGAACAAAGCCTCTGCAATATTGTTGTTTCTGTCAGGAAAAAATAGAGGGGAAGTGAATGGAATTAAAAGCGATTACAATACCGATTTCGCGCGTTTTCTCTGGCGGTCCGACGTTCGTTCCTAATTCCCTGGGGGCGACTGCACGACTGACCTCACGAACAAAGCCTCTGCAATATTGTTGTTTCTGTCAGGAAAAAATAGAGGGGAAGTGAATGGAATTAAAAGCGATTACAATACCGATTTCGCGCGTTTTCTCTGGCGGTCCGACGTTCGTTCCTAATTCCCTGGGGGCGACTGCACGACTGACCTCACGAACAAAGCCTCTGCAATATTGTTGTTTCTGTCAGGAAAAAATAGAGGGGAAGTGAATGGAATTAAAAGCGATTACAATACCGATTTCGCGCGTTTTCTCTGGCGGTCCGACGTTCGTTCCTAATTCCCTGGGGGCGACTGCACGACTGACCTCACGAACAAAGCCTCTGCAATATTGTTGTTTCTGTCAGGAAAAAATAGAGGGGAAGTGAATGGAATTAAAAGCGATTACAATACCGATTTCGCGCGTTTTCTCTGGCGGTCCGACGTTCGTTCCTAATTCCCTGGGGGCGACTGCACGACTGACCTCACGAACAAAGCCTCTGCAATATTGTTGTTTCTGTCAGGAAAAAATAGAGGGGAAGTGAATGGAATTAAAAGCGATTACAATACCGATTTCGCGCGTTTTCTCTGGCGTTCCGTCGTTCGTTCCTAATTCCCTGGGGGCGACTGCACGACTGACCTCACGAACAAAGCCTCTGCAATATTGTTGTTTCTGTCAGGAAAAAATAGAGGGGAAGTGAATGGAATTAAAAGCGATTACAATACCGATTTCGCGCGTTTTCTCTGGCGGTCCGACGTTCGTTCCTAATTCCCTGGGGGCGACTGCACGACTGACCTCACGAACAAAGCCTCTGCAATATTGTTGTTTCTGTCAGGAAAAAATAGAGGGGAAGTGAATGGAATTAAAAGCGATTACAATACCGATTTCGCGCGTTTTCTCTGGCGGTCCGACGTTCGTTCCTAATTCCCTGGGGGCGACTGCACGACTGACCTCACGAACAAAGCCTCTGCAATATTGTTGTTTCTGTCAGGAAAAAATAGAGGGGAAGTGAATGGAATTAAAAGCGATTACTGTCCTACCGATTTCCGCGTCGCGTTTTCTCTGGCGGTCCGACGTTCGTTCACTAATTCCCTGGGGGCGACTGCGCGACGGACCCTGCACGTAACAAAGCCTCACGCAATATTGTTTAGTTTCTGTCAGGGAAAAAATAGAGTAGAAGTGAATGGAATTAAAAAGCGATTACAATAATCGAATTTCGCGCGTTTTCTCTGGCGGTCCGCGTGCGGTTCCTAATTCGCTCTGGGGCGACTGCGGGTATTCCTCACCATGACAAGCCTCTGCAACATCTTCATTGTTCTGTCAGGAAAAAACAGAGGGATGAACAAACTAAAAACGTTGCAATACCAAATTCGCATTTTCTATGGTTATCGTTCCGTTCCTTAATTCCCTAGAGGCGACACAAACGGACATACTGGCTCACAAGCCTCTGCGGTATTATTGTTGTCGGGAAAAAATGAGGAAATGCCGAATGGAATTAAAAGCGATTACAATACCGGATTTCACGCGTTTTCTCTGGCGTTCCTCGTTCGTTCCTAATTCTCGGGGGCGACTGCACGACGGACATCACGAACAAAGCCTCTGCAATATTGTTGTTTCTGTCAGGAAAAATAGAGGGAAGTGAATGGAATTAAAAGCGATTACAATACCGATTTCGCGCGTTTTCCTGGCGTTCTCGTTCGTCCTAATTCCCTGGGGCGATTTGCACGACGGACACTCACGAACAAAGCCTCTGCAATATTGTTGTTTCTGTCAGGAAAAATAGAGGGGAAGTGAATGGAATTAAAAGCGATTACAATACCGATTTCGCGCGTTTTCTCTGGCGTTCCTCGTTCGTTCCTAATTCCCTGGGGGCGACTGCACGACGGACATCACGAACAAAGCCTCCGCAATATTGTTGTTTCTGTCAGGAAAAAATAGAGGGGAAGTGAATGGAATTAAAAGCGATTACAATACCGATTTCGCGCGTTTTCTCTGGCGGTCCGACGTTCGTTCCTAATCACCCTGGGGGCGACTGCACGACGGACATCACGAACAAAGCCTCTGGCAATATTGTTGTTTCTGTCAGGAAAAAATAGAGGGGAAGTGAATGGAATTAAAAGCGATTACAATACCGATTTCGCGCGTTTTCTCTGGCGTGTCCGTCGTTCGTTCCTAATTCCCTGGGGGCGACTGCACGACGGACATCACGAACAAAGCCTCTGCAATATTGTTGTTTCTGTCAGGAAAAAATAGAGGGGAAGTGAATGGAATTAAAAGCGATTACAATACCGATTTCGCGCGTTTTCTCTGGCGTTCCTCGTTCGTTCCTAATTCCCTGGGGCGACTGCACGACGGACATCACGAACAAAGCCTCTGCAATATTGTTGTTTCTGTCAGGAAAAAATAGAGGGGAAGTGAATGGAATTAAAAGCGATTACAATACCGATTTCGCGCGTTTTCTCTGGCGGTCCGACGTTCGTTCCTAATTCCCTGGGGGCGACTGCACGACGGACATCACGAACAAAGCCTCTGCAATATTGTTGTTTCTGTCAGGAAAAAATAGAGGGGAAGTGAATGGAATTAAAAGCGATTACAATACCGATTTCGCGCGTTTTCTCTGGCGTTCCTCGTTCGCTCCTAATTCCCTGGGGGCGACTGCACGACGGACATCACGAACAAAGCCTCTGCAATATTGTTGTTTCTGTCAGGAAAAAATAGAGGGAAGTGAATGGAATTAAAAGCGATTACAATACCGATTTCGCGCGTTTTCTCTGGCGTTCCTCGTTCGTTCCTAATTCCCTGGGGCGACTGCACGACGGACATCACGAACAAAGCCTCTGCAATATTGTTGTTTCTGTCAGGAAAAAATAGAGGGGAAGTGAATGGAATTAAAAGCGATTACAATACCGATTTCGCGCGTTTTCTTCTGGCGTTCCTCGTTCGTTCCTAATTCCCTGGGGGCGACTGCACGACGGACATCACGAACAAAGCCTCTGCAATATTGTTGTTTCTGTCAGGAAAAAATAGAGGGGAAGTGAATGGAATTAAAAGCGATTACAATACCGATTTCGCGCGTTTTCTCTGGCGGTCCGACGTTCGTTCCTAATTCCCTGGGGGCGACTGCACGACGGACATCACGAACAAAGCCTCTGCAATATTGTTGTTTCTGTCAGGAAAAATAGAGGGGAAGTGAATGGAATTAAAAGCGATTACAATACCGATTTCGCGCGTTTTCTCTGGCGGTCCGTCGTTCGTTCCTAATTCCCTGGGGGCGACTGCACGACGGACATCACGAACAAAGCCTCTGCAATATTGTTGTTTCTGTCAGGAAAAAATAGAGGGGATGTGAATGGAATTAAAAGCGATTACAATACCGATTTCGCGCGTTTTCTCTGGCGTTCCTCGTTCGTTCCTAATTCCCTGGGGGCGACTGCACGACGGACATCACGAACAAAGCCTCTGCAATATTGTTGTTTCTGTCAGGAAAAAATAGAGGGGAAGTGAATGGAATTAAAAGCGATTACAATACCGATTTCGCGCGTTTTCTCTGGCGTTCCGTCGTTCGTTCCTAATTCCCTGGGGGCGACTGCACGACGGACATCACGAACAAAGCCTCTGCAATATTGTTGTTTCTGTCAGGAAAAATAGAGGGAAGTGAATGGAATTAAAAGCGATTACAATACCGATTTCGCGCGTTTTCTCTGGCGGTCCGACGTTCGTTCCTAATTCCCTGGGGGCGACTGCACGACGGACATCACGAACAAAGCCTCTGCAATATTGTTGTTTCTGTCAGGAAAAACAGAGGGGAAGTGAATGGAATTAAAAGCGATTACAATACCGATTTCGCGCGTTTTCTCTGGCGTTCCTCGTTCGTTCCTAATTCCCTGGGGGCGACTGCACGACGGACATCACGAACAAAGCCTCTGCAATATTGTTGTTTCTGTCAGGAAAAAATAGAGGGGAAGTGAATGGAATTAAAAGCGATTACAATACCGATTTCGCGCGTTTTCTCTGGCGTTCCTCGTTCGTTCCTAATTCCCTGGGGGCGACTGCACGACGGACATCACGAACAAAGCCTCTGCAATATTGTTGTTTCTGTCAGGAAAAAATAGAGGGGATGTGAATGGAATTAAAAGCGATTACAATACCGATTTCGCGCGTTTTCTCTGGCGTTCCTCGTTCGTTCCTAATTCCCTGGGGGCGACTGCACGACGGACATCACGAACAAAGCCTCTGCAATATTGTTGTTTCTGTCAGGAAAAAATAGAGGGGAAGTGAATGGAATTAAAAGCGATTACAATACCGATTTCGCGCGTTTTCTCTGGCGTTCCTCGTTCGTTCCTAATTCCCTGGGGGCGACTGCACGACGGACATCACGAACAAAGCCTCTGCAATATTGTTGTTTCTGTCAGGAAAAAATAGAGGGGAAGTGAATGGAATTAAAAGCGATTACAATACCGATTTCGCGCGTTTTCTCTGGCGGTCCGACGTTCGTTCCTAATTCCCTGGGGGCGACTGCACGACGGACATCACGAACAAAGCCTCTGCAATATTGTTGTTTCTGTCAGGAAAAAATAGAGGGGATGTGAATGGAATTAAAAGCGATTACAATACCGATTTCGCGCGTTTTCTCTGGCGTTCCTACGTTCGTTCCTAATTCCCTGGGGGCGACTGCACGACGGACATCACGAACAAAGCCTCTGCAATATTGTTGTTTCTGTCAGGAAAAAAATAGAGGGGAAGTGAATGGAATTAAAAGCGATTACAATACCGATTTCGCGCGTTTTCTCTGGCGTTCCTCGTTCGTTCCTAATTCCCTGGGGGCGACTGCACGACGGACATCACGAACAAAGCCTCTGCAATATTGTTGTTTCTGTCAGGAAAAATAGAGGGGATGTGAATGGAATTAAAAGCGATTACAATACCGATTTCGCGCGTTTTCTCTGGCGTTCCTCGTTCGTTCCTAATTCCCTGGGGGCGACTGCACGACGGACATCACGAACAAAGCCTCTGCAATATTGTTGTTTCTGTCAGGAAAAATAGAGGGGATGTGAATGGAATTAAAAGCGATTACAATACCGATTTCGCGCGTTTTCTCTGGCGGTCCGACGTTCGTTCCTAATTCCCTGGGGGCGACTGCACGACGGACATCACGAACAAAGCCTCTGCAATATTGTTGTTTCTGTCAGGAAAAAATAGAGGGGAAGTGAATGGAATTAAAAGCGATTACAATACCGATTTCGCGCGTTTTCTCTGGCGTTCCTCGTTCGTTCCTAATTCCCTGGGGGCGACTGCACGACGGACATCACGAACAAAGCCTCTGCAATATTGTTGTTTCTGTCAGGAAAAAATAGAGGGGAAGTGAATGGAATTAAAAGCGATTACAATACCGATTTCGCGCGTTTTCTCTGGCGTTCCTCGTTCGTTCCTAATTCCCTGGGGGCGACTGCACGACGGACATCACGAACAAAGCCTCTGCAATATTGTTGTTTCTGTCAGGAAAAAATAGAGGGGAAGTGAATGGAATTAAAAGCGATTACAATACCGATTTCGCGCGTTTTCTCTGGCGTTCCGTCGTTCGTTCCTAATTCCCTGGGGGCGACTGCACGACGGACATCACGAACAAAGCCTCTGCAATATTGTTGTTTCTGTCAGGAAAAAATAGAGGGGAAGTGAATGGAATTAAAAGCGATTACAATACCGATTTCGCGCGTTTTCTCTGGCGTTCCTCGTTCGTTCCTAATTCCCTGGGGGCGACTGCACGACGGACATCACGAACAAAGCCTCTGCAATATTGTTGTTTCTGTCAGGAAAAATAGAGGGGAAGTGAATGGAATTAAAAGCGATTACAATACCGATTTCGCGCGTTTTCTCTGGCGTTCCTCGTTCGTTCCTAATTCCCTGGGGGCGACTGCACGACGGACATCACGAACAAAGCCTCTGCAATATTGTTGTTTCTGTCAGGAAAAAATAGAGGGGAAGTGAATGGAATTAAAAGCGATTACAATACCGATTTCGCGCGTTTTCTCTGGCGGTCCGACGTTCGTTCCTAATTCCCTGGGGGCGACTGCACGACGGACATCACGAACAAAGCCTCTGCAATATTGTTGTTTCTGTCAGGAAAAATAGAGGGGAAGTGAATGGAATTAAAAGCGATTACAATACCGATTTCGCGCGTTTTCTCTGGCGTTCCTCGTTCGTTCCTAATTCCCTGGGGGCGACTGCACGACGGACATCACGAACAAAGCCTCTGCAATATTGTTGTTTCTGTCAGGAAAAAATAGAGGGGAAGTGAATGGAATTAAAAGCGATTACAATACCGATTTCGCGCGTTTTCTCTGGCGTTCCTCGTTCGTTCCTAATTCCCTGGGGGCGACTGCACGACGGACATCACGAACAAAGCCTCTGCAATATTGTTGTTTCTGTCAGGAAAAAATAGAGGGGAAGTGAATGGAATTAAAAGCGATTACAATACCGATTTCGCGCGTTTTCTCTGGCGTTCCGTCGTTCGTTCCTAATTCCCTGGGGGCGACTGCACGACGGACATCACGAACAAAGCCTCTGCAATATTGTTGTTTCTGTCAGGAAAAAATAGAGGGGAAGTGAATGGAATTAAAAGCGATTACAATACCGATTTCGCGCGTTTTCTCTGGCGGTCCTACGTTCGTTCCTAATTCCCTGGGGGCGACTGCACGACGGACATCACGAACAAAGCCTCTGCAATATTGTTGTTTCTGTCAGGAAAAAATAGAGGGGAAGTGAATGGAATTAAAAGCGATTACAATACCGATTTCGCGCGTTTTCTCTGGCGGTCCGACGTTCGTTCCTAATTCCCTGGGGGCGACTGCACGACGGACATCACGAACAAAGCCTCTGCAATATTGTTGTTTCTGTCAGGAAAAAATAGAGGGGATGTGAATGGAATTAAAAGCGATTACAATACCGATTTCGCGCGTTTTCTCTGGCGTTCCGTCGTTCGTTCCTAATTCCCTGGGGGCGACTGCACGACGGACATCACGAACAAAGCCTCTGCAATATTGTTGTTTCTGTCAGGAAAAAATAGAGGGGAAGTGAATGGAATTAAAAGCGATTACAATACCGATTTCGCGCGTTTTCTCTGGCGGTCCGACGTTCGTTCCTAATTCCCTGGGGGCGACTGCACGACGGACATCACGAACAAAGCCTCTGCAATATTGTTGTTTCTGTCAGGAAAAATAGAGGGGAAGTGAATGGAATTAAAAGCGATTACAATACCGATTTCGCGCGTTTTCTCTGGCGTTCCTACGTTCGTTCCTAATTCCCTGGGGGCGACTGCACGACGGACATCACGAACAAAGCCTCTGCAATATTGTTGTTTCTGTCAGGAAAAAATAGAGGGGAAGTGAATGGAATTAAAAGCGATTACAATACCGATTTCGCGCGTTTTCTCTGGCGGTCCGACGTTCGTTCCTAATTCCCTGGGGGCGACTGCACGACGGACATCACGAACAAAGCCTCTGCAATATTGTTGTTTCTGTCAGGAAAAAATAGAGGGGAAGTGAATGGAATTAAAAGCGATTACAATACCGATTTCGCGCGTTTTCTCTGGCGTTCCTCGTTCGTTCCTAATTCCCTGGGGGCGACTGCACGACGGACATCACGAACAAAGCCTCTGCAATATTGTTGTTTCTGTCAGGAAAAATAGAGGGGAAGTGAATGGAATTAAAAGCGATTACAATACCGATTTCGCGCGTTTTCTCTGGCGTTCCTCGTTCGTTCCTAATTCCCTGGGGGCGACTGCACGACGGACATCACGAACAAAGCCTCTGCAATATTGTTGTTTCTGTCAGGAAAAAATAGAGGGGAAGTGAATGGAATTAAAAGCGATTACAATACCGATTTCGCGCGTTTTCTCTGGCGTTCCTACGTTCGTTCCTAATTCCCTGGGGGCGACTGCACGACGGACATCACGAACAAAGCCTCTGCAATATTGTTGTTTCTGTCAGGAAAAAATAGAGGGGAAGTGAATGGAATTAAAAGCGATTACAATACCGATTTCGCGCGTTTTCTCTGGCGTTCCTCGTTCGTTCCTAATTCCCTGGGGGCGACTGCACGACTGGACATCACGAACAAAGCCTCTGCAATATTGTTGTTTCTGTCAGGAAAAAATAGAGGGGAAGTGAATGGAATTAAAAGCGATTACAATACCGATTTCGCGCGTTTTCTCTGGCGTTCCTCGTTCGTTCCTAATTCCCTGGGGGCGACTGCACGACGGACATCACGAACAAAGCCTCTGCAATATTGTTGTTTCTGTCAGGAAAAAATAGAGGGGAAGTGAATGGAATTAAAAGCGATTACAATACCGATTTCGCGCGTTTTCTCTGGCGTTCCTCGTTCGTTCCTAATTCCCTGGGGGCGACTGCACGACGGACATCACGAACAAAGCCTCTGCAATATTGTTGTTTCTGTCAGGAAAAAATAGAGGGGAAGTGAATGGAATTAAAAGCGATTACAATACCGATTTCGCGCGTTTTCTCTGGCGGTCCACGTTCGTTCCTAATTCCCTGGGGGCGACTGCACGACGGACATCACGAACAAAGCCTCTGCAATATTGTTGTTTCTGTCAGGAAAAAATAGAGGGGAAGTGAATGGAATTAAAAGCGATTACAATACCGATTTCGCGCGTTTTCTCTGGCGTTCCGTCGTTCGTTCCTAATTCCTGGGGGCGACTGCACGACGGACATCACGAACAAAGCCTCTGCAATATTGTTGTTTCTGTCAGGAAAAATAGAGGGGATGTGAATGGAATTAAAAGCGATTACAATACCGATTTCGCGCGTTTTCTCTGGCGGTCCGACGTTCGTTCCTAATTCCCTGGGGGCGACTGCACGACGGACATCACGAACAAAGCCTCTGCAATATTGTTGTTTCTGTCAGGAAAAATAGAGGGGAAGTGAATGGAATTAAAAGCGATTACAATACCGATTTCGCGCGTTTTCTCTGGCGTTCCTCGTTCGTTCCTAATTCCCTGGGGGCGACTGCACGACGGACATCACGAACAAAGCCTCTGCAATATTGTTGTTTCTGTCAGGAAAAAATAGAGGGGATGTGAATGGAATTAAAAGCGATTACAATACCGATTTCGCGCGTTTTCTCTGGCGTTCCGTCGTTCGTTCCTAATTCCCTGGGGGCGACTGCACGACGGACATCACGAACAAAGCCTCTGCAATATTGTTGTTTCTGTCAGGAAAAAATAGAGGGGAAGTGAATGGAATTAAAAGCGATTACAATACCGATTTCGCGCGTTTTCTCTGGCGTTCCGTCGTTCGTTCCTAATTCCCTGGGGGCGACTGCACGACGGACATCACGAACAAAGCCTCTGCAATATTGTTGTTTCTGTCAGGAAAAAATAGAGGGGAAGTGAATGGAATTAAAAGCGATTACAATACCGATTTCGCGCGTTTTCTCTGGCGGTCCGTCGTTCGTTCCTAATTCCCTGGGGGCGACTGCACGACGGACATCACGAACAAAGCCTCTGCAATATTGTTGTTTCTGTCAGGAAAAAATAGAGGGGAAGTGAATGGAATTAAAAGCGATTACAATACCGATTTCGCGCGTTTTCTCTGGCGTTCCGACGTTCGTTCCTAATTCCCTGGGGGCGACTGCACGACGGACATCACGAACAAAGCCTCTGCAATATTGTTGTTTCTGTCAGGAAAAAATAGAGGGGAAGTGAATGGAATTAAAAGCGATTACAATACCGATTTCGCGCGTTTTCTCTGGCGGTCCGACGTTCGTTCCTAATTCCCTGGGGGCGACTGCACGACGGACATCACGAACAAAGCCTCTGCAATATTGTTGTTTCTGTCAGGAAAAAATAGAGGGGAAGTGAATGGAATTAAAAGCGATTACAATACCGATTTCGCGCGTTTTCTCTGGCGTTCCTCGTTCGTTCCTAATTCCCTGGGGGCGACTGCACGACGGACATCACGAACAAAGCCTCTGCAATATTGTTGTTTCTGTCAGGAAAAAATAGAGGGGAAGTGAATGGAATTAAAAGCGATTACAATACCGATTTCGCGCGTTTTCTCTGGCGTTCCTCGTTCGTTCCTAATTCCCTGGGGGCGACTGCACGACGGACATCACGAACAAAGCCTCTGCAATATTGTTGTTTCTGTCAGGAAAAAATAGAGGGGAAGTGAATGGAATTAAAAGCGATTACAATACCGATTTCGCGCGTTTTCTCTGGCGTTCCTCGTTCGTTCCTAATTCCCTGGGGGCGACTGCACGACGGACATCACGAACAAAGCCTCTGCAATATTGTTGTTTCTGTCAGGAAAAAATAGAGGGGAAGTGAATGGAATTAAAAGCGATTACAATACCGATTTCGCGCGTTTTCTCTGGCGTTCCTACGTTCGTTCCTAATTCCCTGGGGGCGACTGCACGACGGACATCACGAACAAAGCCTCTGCAATATTGTTGTTTCTGTCAGGAAAAAATAGAGGGGAAGTGAATGGAATTAAAAGCGATTACAATACCGATTTCGCGCGTTTTCTCTGGCGTTCCTCGTTCGTTCCTAATTCCCTGGGGGCGACTGCACGACGGACATCACGAACAAAGCCTCTGCAATATTGTTGTTTCTGTCAGGAAAAAATAGAGGGGAAGTGAATGGAATTAAAAGCGATTACAATACCGATTTCGCGCGTTTTCTCTGGCGTTCCTCGTTCGTTCCTAATTCCCTGGGGGCGACTGCACGACGGACATCACGAACAAAGCCTCTGCAATATTGTTGTTTCTGTCAGGAAAAATAGAGGGGAAGTGAATGGAATTAAAAGCGATTACAATACCGATTTCGCGCGTTTTCTCTGGCGTTCCTCGTTCGTTCCTAATTCCCTGGGGGCGACTGCACGACGGACATCACGAACAAAGCCTCTGCAATATTGTTGTTTCTGTCAGGAAAAAATAGAGGGGAAGTGAATGGAATTAAAAGCGATTACAATACCGATTTCGCGCGTTTTCTCTGGCGTTCCGTCGTTCGTTCCTAATTCCCTGGGGGCGACTGCACGACGGACATCACGAACAAAGCCTCTGCAATATTGTTGTTTCTGTCAGGAAAAAATAGAGGGGAAGTGAATGGAATTAAAAGCGATTACAATACCGATTTCGCGCGTTTTCTCTGGCGTTCCTCGTTCGTTCCTAATTCCCTGGGGCGACTGCACGACGGACATCACGAACAAAGCCTCTGCAATATTGTTGTTTCTGTCAGGAAAAAATAGAGGGGAAGTGAATGGAATTAAAAGCGATTACAATACCGATTTCGCGCGTTTTCTCTGGCGTTCCGTCGTTCGTTCCTAATTCCCTGGGGGCGACTGCACGACGGACATCACGAACAAAGCCTCTGCAATATTGTTGTTTCTGTCAGGAAAAAATAGAGGGGAAGTGAATGGAATTAAAAGCGATTACAATACCGATTTCGCGCGTTTTCTCTGGCGTTCCTCGTTCGTTCCTAATTCCCTGGGGGCGACTGCACGACGGACATCACGAACAAAGCCTCTGCAATATTGTTGTTTCTGTCAGGAAAAAATAGAGGGGAAGTGAATGGAATTAAAAGCGATTACAATACCGATTTCGCGCGTTTTCTCTGGCGTTCCTCGTTCGTTCCTAATTCCCTGGGGGCGACTGCACGACGGACATCACGAACAAAGCCTCTGCAATATTGTTGTTTCTGTCAGGAAAAAATAGAGGGGAAGTGAATGGAATTAAAAGCGATTACAATACCGATTTCGCGCGTTTTCTCTGGCGTTCCTCGTTCGTTCCTAATTCCCTGGGGGCGACTGCACGACGGACATCACGAACAAAGCCTCTGCAATATTGTTGTTTCTGTCAGGAAAAAATAGAGGGGAAGTGAATGGAATTAAAAGCGATTACAATACCGATTTCGCGCGTTTTCTCTGGCGTTCCTCGTTCGTTCCTAATTCCCTGGGGGCGACTGCACGACGGACATCACGAACAAAGCCTCTGCAATATTGTTGTTTCTGTCAGGAAAAAATAGAGGGGAAGTGAATGGAATTAAAAGCGATTACAATACCGATTTCGCGCGTTTTCTCTGGCGTTCCTCGTTCGTTCCTAATTCCCTGGGGGCGACTGCACGACGGACATCACGAACAAAGCCTCTGCAATATTGTTGTTTCTGTCAGGAAAAATAGAGGGGAAGTGAATGGAATTAAAAGCGATTACAATACCGATTTCGCGCGTTTTCTCTGGCGTTCCTCGTTCGTTCCTAATTCCCTGGGGGCGACTGCACGACGGACATCACGAACAAAGCCTCTGCAATATTGTTGTTTCTGTCAGGAAAAAATAGAGGGGAAGTGAATGGAATTAAAAGCGATTACAATACCGATTTCGCGCGTTTTCTCTGGCGTTCCTCGTTCGTTCCTAATTCCCTGGGGGCGACTGCACGACGGACATCACGAACAAAGCCTCTGCAATATTGTTGTTTCTGTCAGGAAAAAATAGAGGGGAAGTGAATGGAATTAAAAGCGATTACAATACCGATTTCGCGCGTTTTCTCTGGCGGTCCGTCGTTCGTTCCTAATTCCCTGGGGGCGACTGCACGACGGACATCACGAACAAAGCCTCTGCAATATTGTTGTTTCTGTCAGGAAAAAATAGAGGGGAAGTGAATGGAATTAAAAGCGATTACAATACCGATTTCGCGCGTTTTCTCTGGCGTTCCGACGTTCGTTCCTAATTCCCTGGGGGCGACTGCACGACGGACATCACGAACAAAGCCTCTGCAATATTGTTGTTTCTGTCAGGAAAAAATAGAGGGGAAGTGAATGGAATTAAAAGCGATTACAATACCGATTTCGCGCGTTTTCTCTGGCGTTCCTCGTTCGTTCCTAATTCCCTGGGGGCGACTGCACGACGGACATCACGAACAAAGCCTCTGCAATATTGTTGTTTCTGTCAGGAAAAAATAGAGGGGAAGTGAATGGAATTAAAAGCGATTACAATACCGATTTCGCGCGTTTTCTCTGGCGTTCCTACGTTCGTTCCTAATTCCCTGGGGGCGACTGCACGACGGACATCACGAACAAAGCCTCTGCAATATTGTTGTTTCTGTCAGGAAAAAATAGAGGGGAAGTGAATGGAATTAAAAGCGATTACAATACCGATTTCGCGCGTTTTCTCTGGCGTTCCTACGTTCGTTCCTAATTCCCTGGGGGCGACTGCACGACGGACATCACGAACAAAGCCTCTGCAATATTGTTGTTTCTGTCAGGAAAAATAGAGGGGAAGTGAATGGAATTAAAAGCGATTACAATACCGATTTCGCGCGTTTTCTCTGGCGTTCCTCGTTCGTTCCTAATTCCCTGGGGGCGACTGCACGACGGACATCACGAACAAAGCCTCTGCAATATTGTTGTTTCTGTCAGGAAAAAATAGAGGGGAAGTGAATGGAATTAAAAGCGATTACAATACCGATTTCGCGCGTTTTCTCTGGCGGTCCTACGTTCGTTCCTAATTCCCTGGGGGCGACTGCACGACGGACATCACGAACAAAGCCTCTGCAATATTGTTGTTTCTGTCAGGAAAAAATAGAGGGGAAGTGAATGGAATTAAAAGCGATTACAATACCGATTTCGCGCGTTTTCTCTGGCGTTCCTCGTTCGTTCCTAATTCCCTGGGGGCGACTGCACGACGGACATCACGAACAAAGCCTCTGCAATATTGTTGTTTCTGTCAGGAAAAAATAGAGGGGAAGTGAATGGAATTAAAAGCGATTACAATACCGATTTCGCGCGTTTTCTCTGGCGGTCCGTCGTTCGTTCCTAATTCCCTGGGGGCGACTGCACGACGGACATCACGAACAAAGCCTCTGCAATATTGTTGTTTCTGTCAGGAAAAAATAGAGGGGAAGTGAATGGAATTAAAAGCGATTACAATACCGATTTCGCGCGTTTTCTCTGGCGTTCCTCGTTCGTTCCTAATTCCCTGGGGGCGACTGCACGACGGACATCACGAACAAAGCCTCTGCAATATTGTTGTTTCTGTCAGGAAAAAATAGAGGGGAAGTGAATGGAATTAAAAGCGATTACAATACCGATTTCGCGCGTTTTCTCTGGCGTTCCTCGTTCGTTCCTAATTCCCTGGGGGCGACTGCACGACGGACATCACGAACAAAGCCTCTGCAATATTGTTGTTTCTGTCAGGAAAAAATAGAGGGGAAGTGAATGGAATTAAAAGCGATTACAATACCGATTTCGCGCGTTTTCTCTGGCGTTCCTACGTTCGTTCCTAATTCCCTGGGGGCGACTGCACGACGGACATCACGAACAAAGCCTCTGCAATATTGTTGTTTCTGTCAGGAAAAAATAGAGGGGATGTGAATGGAATTAAAAGCGATTACAATACCGATTTCGCGCGTTTTCTCTGGCGTTCCGTCGTTCGTTCCTAATTCCCTGGGGGCGACTGCACGACGGACATCACGAACAAAGCCTCTGCAATATTGTTGTTTCTGTCAGGAAAAAATAGAGGGGATGTGAATGGAATTAAAAGCGATTACAATACCGATTTCGCGCGTTTTCTCTGGCGTTCCTCGTTCGTTCCTAATTCCCTGGGGGCGACTGCACGACGGACATCACGAACAAAGCCTCTGCAATATTGTTGTTTCTGTCAGGAAAAAATAGAGGGGAAGTGAATGGAATTAAAAGCGATTACAATACCGATTTCGCGCGTTTTCTCTGGCGTTCCTCGTTCGTTCCTAATTCCCTGGGGGCGACTGCACGACGGACATCACGAACAAAGCCTCTGCAATATTGTTGTTTCTGTCAGGAAAAAATAGAGGGGAAGTGAATGGAATTAAAAGCGATTACAATACCGATTTCGCGCGTTTTCTCTGGCGTTCCGTCGTTCGTTCCTAATTCCCTGGGGGCGACTGCACGACGGACATCACGAACAAAGCCTCTGCAATATTGTTGTTTCTGTCAGGAAAAAATAGAGGGGAAGTGAATGGAATTAAAAGCGATTACAATACCGATTTCGCGCGTTTTCTCTGGCGTTCCTCGTTCGTTCCTAATTCCCTGGGGGCGACTGCACGACGGACATCACGAACAAAGCCTCTGCAATATTGTTGTTTCTGTCAGGAAAAAATAGAGGGGAAGTGAATGGAATTAAAAGCGATTACAATACCGATTTCGCGCGTTTTCTCTGGCGTTCCTCGTTCGTTCCTAATTCCCTGGGGGCGACTGCACGACGGACATCACGAACAAAGCCTCTGCAATATTGTTGTTTCTGTCAGGAAAAATAGAGGGGAAGTGAATGGAATTAAAAGCGATTACAATACCGATTTCGCGCGTTTTCTCTGGCGTTCCTCGTTCGTTCCTAATTCCCTGGGGGCGACTGCACGACGGACATCACGAACAAAGCCTCTGCAATATTGTTGTTTCTGTCAGGAAAAAATAGAGGGAAGTGAATGGAATTAAAAGCGATTACAATACCGATTTCGCGCGTTTTCTCTGGCGGTCCGACGTTCGTTCCTAATTCCCTGGGGGCGACTGCACGACGGACATCACGAACAAAGCCTCTGCAATATTGTTGTTTCTGTCAGGAAAAAATAGAGGGGAAGTGAATGGAATTAAAAGCGATTACAATACCGATTTCGCGCGTTTTCTCTGGCGTTCCTCGTTCGTTCCTAATTCCCTGGGGGCGACTGCACGACGGACATCACGAACAAAGCCTCTGCAATATTGTTGTTTCTGTCAGGAAAAAATAGAGGGGAAGTGAATGGAATTAAAAGCGATTACAATACCGATTTCGCGCGTTTTCTCTGGCGTTCCTCGTTCGTTCCTAATTCCCTGGGGGCGACTGCACGACGGACATCACGAACAAAGCCTCTGCAATATTGTTGTTTCTGTCAGGAAAAAATAGAGGGGAAGTGAATGGAATTAAAAGCGATTACAATACCGATTTCGCGCGTTTTCTCTGGCGTTCCTCGTTCGTTCCTAATTCCCTGGGGGCGACTGCACGACGGACATCACGAACAAAGCCTCTGCAATATTGTTGTTTCTGTCAGGAAAAAATAGAGGGGAAGTGAATGGAATTAAAAGCGATTACAATACCGATTTCGCGCGTTTTCTCTGGCGGTCCGACGTTCGTTCCTAATTCCCTGGGGGCGACTGCACGACGGACATCACGAACAAAGCCTCTGCAATATTGTTGTTTCTGTCAGGAAAAAATAGAGGGGAAGTGAATGGAATTAAAAGCGATTACAATACCGATTTCGCGCGTTTTCTCTGGCGTTCCTCGTTCGTTCCTAATTCCCTGGGGGCGACTGCACGACGGACATCACGAACAAAGCCTCTGCAATATTGTTGTTTCTGTCAGGAAAAAATAGAGGGGAAGTGAATGGAATTAAAAGCGATTACAATACCGATTTCGCGCGTTTTCTCTGGCGTTCCTCGTTCGTTCCTAATTCCCTGGGGGCGACTGCACGACGGACATCACGAACAAAGCCTCTGCAATATTGTTGTTTCTGTCAGGAAAAAATAGAGGGGAAGTGAATGGAATTAAAAGCGATTACAATACCGATTTCGCGCGTTTTCTCTGGCGTTCCTCGTTCGTTCCTAATTCCCTGGGGGCGACTGCACGACGGACATCACGAACAAAGCCTCTGCAATATTGTTGTTTCTGTCAGGAAAAAATAGAGGGGAAGTGAATGGAATTAAAAGCGATTACAATACCGATTTCGCGCGTTTTCTCTGGCGGTCCGTCGTTCGTTCCTAATTCCCTGGGGGCGACTGCACGACGGACATCACGAACAAAGCCTCTGCAATATTGTTGTTTCTGTCAGGAAAAAATAGAGGGGAAGTGAATGGAATTAAAAGCGATTACAATACCGATTTCGCGCGTTTTCTCTGGCGTTCCGTCGTTCGTTCCTAATTCCCTGGGGGCGACTGCACGACGGACATCACGAACAAAGCCTCTGCAATATTGTTGTTTCTGTCAGGAAAAAATAGAGGGGAAGTGAATGGAATTAAAAGCGATTACAATACCGATTTCGCGCGTTTTCTCTGGCGTTCCTCGTTCGTTCCTAATTCCCTGGGGGCGACTGCACGACGGACATCACGAACAAAGCCTCTGCAATATTGTTGTTTCTGTCAGGAAAAAATAGAGGGGAAGTGAATGGAATTAAAAGCGATTACAATACCGATTTCGCGCGTTTTCTCTGGCGTTCCTCGTTCGTTCCTAATTCCCTGGGGGCGACTGCACGACGGACATCACGAACAAAGCCTCTGCAATATTGTTGTTTCTGTCAGGAAAAAATAGAGGGGAAGTGAATGGAATTAAAAGCGATTACAATACCGATTTCGCGCGTTTTCTCTGGCGTTCCTCGTTCGTTCCTAATTCCCTGGGGGCGACTGCACGACGGACATCACGAACAAAGCCTCTGCAATATTGTTGTTTCTGTCAGGAAAAAATAGAGGGGAAGTGAATGGAATTAAAAGCGATTACAATACCGATTTCGCGCGTTTTCTCTGGCGTTCCGACGTTCGTTCCTAATTCCCTGGGGGCGACTGCACGACGGACATCACGAACAAAGCCTCTGCAATATTGTTGTTTCTGTCAGGAAAAAATAGAGGGGAAGTGAATGGAATTAAAAGCGATTACAATACCGATTTCGCGCGTTTTCTCTGGCGTTCCTCGTTCGTTCCTAATTCCCTGGGGGCGACTGCACGACGGACATCACGAACAAAGCCTCTGCAATATTGTTGTTTCTGTCAGGAAAAAATAGAGGGGATGTGAATGGAATTAAAAGCGATTACAATACCGATTTCGCGCGTTTTCTCTGGCGGTCCGACGTTCGTTCCTAATTCCCTGGGGGCGACTGCACGACGGACATCACGAACAAAGCCTCTGCAATATTGTTGTTTCTGTCAGGAAAAATAGAGGGGAAGTGAATGGAATTAAAAGCGATTACAATACCGATTTCGCGCGTTTTCTCTGGCGGTCCGTCGTTCGTTCCTAATTCCCTGGGGGCGACTGCACGACGGACATCACGAACAAAGCCTCTGCAATATTGTTGTTTCTGTCAGGAAAAATAGAGGGGAAGTGAATGGAATTAAAAGCGATTACAATACCGATTTCGCGCGTTTTCTCTGGCGTTCCTCGTTCGTTCCTAATTCCCTGGGGGCGACTGCACGACGGACATCACGAACAAAGCCTCTGCAATATTGTTGTTTCTGTCAGGAAAAAATAGAGGGGAAGTGAATGGAATTAAAAGCGATTACAATACCGATTTCGCGCGTTTTCTCTGGCGTTCCGTCGTTCGTTCCTAATTCCCTGGGGGCGACTGCACGACGGACATCACGAACAAAGCCTCTGCAATATTGTTGTTTCTGTCAGGAAAAAATAGAGGGGAAGTGAATGGAATTAAAAGCGATTACAATACCGATTTCGCGCGTTTTCTCTGGCGTTCCTCGTTCGTTCCTAATTCCCTGGGGGCGACTGCACGACGGACATCACGAACAAAGCCTCTGCAATATTGTTGTTTCTGTCAGGAAAAAATAGAGGGGAAGTGAATGGAATTAAAAGCGATTACAATACCGATTTCGCGCGTTTTCTCTGGCGTTCCTCGTTCGTTCCTAATTCCCTGGGGGCGACTGCACGACGGACATCACGAACAAAGCCTCTGCAATATTGTTGTTTCTGTCAGGAAAAAATAGAGGGGAAGTGAATGGAATTAAAAGCGATTACAATACCGATTTCGCGCGTTTTCTCTGGCGTTCCTCGTTCGTTCCTAATTCCCTGGGGGCGACTGCACGACGGACATCACGAACAAAGCCTCTGCAATATTGTTGTTTCTGTCAGGAAAAAATAGAGGGGAAGTGAATGGAATTAAAAGCGATTACAATACCGATTTCGCGCGTTTTCTCTGGCGTTCCTCGTTCGTTCCTAATTCCCTGGGGGCGACTGCACGACGGACATCACGAACAAAGCCTCTGCAATATTGTTGTTTCTGTCAGGAAAAAATAGAGGGGAAGTGAATGGAATTAAAAGCGATTACAATACCGATTTCGCGCGTTTTCTCTGGCGTTCCGATCGTTCGTTCCTAATTCCCTGGGGGCGACTGCACGACGGACATCACGAACAAAGCCTCTGCAATATTGTTGTTTCTGTCAGGAAAAAATAGAGGGAAGTGAATGGAATTAAAAGCGATTACAATACCGATTTCGCGCGTTTTCTCTGGCGTTCCGTCGTTCGTTCCTAATTCCCTGGGGGCGACTGCACGACGGACATCACGAACAAAGCCTCTGCAATATTGTTGTTTCTGTCAGGAAAAAATAGAGGGGAAGTGAATGGAATTAAAAGCGATTACAATACCGATTTCGCGCGTTTTCTCTGGCGTTCCTCGTTCGTTCCTAATTCCCTGGGGGCGACTGCACGACGGACATCACGAACAAAGCCTCTGCAATATTGTTGTTTCTGTCAGGAAAAAATAGAGGGGAAGTGAATGGAATTAAAAGCGATTACAATACCGATTTCGCGCGTTTTCTCTGGCGTTCCGTCGTTCGTTCCTAATTCCCTGGGGGCGACTGCACGACGGACATCACGAACAAAGCCTCTGCAATATTGTTGTTTCTGTCAGGAAAAAATAGAGGGGATGTGAATGGAATTAAAAGCGATTACAATACCGATTTCGCGCGTTTTCTCTGGCGTTCCTCGTTCGTTCCTAATTCCCTGGGGGCGACTGCACGACGGACATCACGAACAAAGCCTCTGCAATATTGTTGTTTCTGTCAGGAAAAAATAGAGGGGAAGTGAATGGAATTAAAAGCGATTACAATACCGATTTCGCGCGTTTTCTCTGGCGTTCCTCGTTCGTTCCTAATTCCCTGGGGGCGACTGCACGACGGACATCACGAACAAAGCCTCTGCAATATTGTTGTTTCTGTCAGGAAAAAATAGAGGGGAAGTGAATGGAATTAAAAGCGATTACAATACCGATTTCGCGCGTTTTCTCTGGCGTTCCTCGTTCGTTCCTAATTCCCTGGGGGCGACTGCACGACGGACATCACGAACAAAGCCTCTGCAATATTGTTGTTTCTGTCAGGAAAAATAGAGGGGAAGTGAATGGAATTAAAAGCGATTACAATACCGATTTCGCGCGTTTTCTCTGGCGGTCCGACGTTCGTTCCTAATTCCCTGGGGGCGACTGCACGACGGACATCACGAACAAAGCCTCTGCAATATTGTTGTTTCTGTCAGGAAAAAATAGAGGGGAAGTGAATGGAATTAAAAGCGATTACAATACCGATTTCGCGCGTTTTCTCTGGCGTTCCTCGTTCGTTCCTAATTCCCTGGGGGCGACTGCACGACGGACATCACGAACAAAGCCTCTGCAATATTGTTGTTTCTGTCAGGAAAAAATAGAGGGGAAGTGAATGGAATTAAAAGCGATTACAATACCGATTTCGCGCGTTTTCTCTGGCGTTCCTCGTTCGTTCCTAATTCCCTGGGGGCGACTGCACGACGGACATCACGAACAAAGCCTCTGCAATATTGTTGTTTCTGTCAGGAAAAAATAGAGGGGAAGTGAATGGAATTAAAAGCGATTACAATACCGATTTCGCGCGTTTTCTCTGGCGTTCCTCGTTCGTTCCTAATTCCCTGGGGGCGACTGCACGACGGACATCACGAACAAAGCCTCTGCAATATTGTTGTTTCTGTCAGGAAAAAATAGAGGGGAAGTGAATGGAATTAAAAGCGATTACAATACCGATTTCGCGCGTTTTCTCTGGCGTTCCTCGTTCGTTCCTAATTCCCTGGGGGCGACTGCACGACGGACATCACGAACAAAGCCTCTGCAATATTGTTGTTTCTGTCAGGAAAAATAGAGGGGAAGTGAATGGAATTAAAAGCGATTACAATACCGATTTCGCGCGTTTTCTCTGGCGTTCCTCGTTCGTTCCTAATTCCCTGGGGGCGACTGCACGACGGACATCACGAACAAAGCCTCTGCAATATTGTTGTTTCTGTCAGGAAAAAATAGAGGGGAAGTGAATGGAATTAAAAGCGATTACAATACCGATTTCGCGCGTTTTCTCTGGCGTTCCTCGTTCGTTCCTAATTCCCTGGGGGCGACTGCACGACGGACATCACGAACAAAGCCTCTGCAATATTGTTGTTTCTGTCAGGAAAAAATAGAGGGGAAGTGAATGGAATTAAAAGCGATTACAATACCGATTTCGCGCGTTTTCTCTGGCGTTCCTCGTTCGTTCCTAATTCCCTGGGGGCGACTGCACGACGGACATCACGAACAAAGCCTCTGCAATATTGTTGTTTCTGTCAGGAAAAATAGAGGGGAAGTGAATGGAATTAAAAGCGATTACAATACCGATTTCGCGCGTTTTCTCTGGCGTTCCGTCGTTCGTTCCTAATTCCCTGGGGGCGACTGCACGACGGACATCACGAACAAAGCCTCTGCAATATTGTTGTTTCTGTCAGGAAAAAATAGAGGGGATGTGAATGGAATTAAAAGCGATTACAATACCGATTTCGCGCGTTTTCTCTGGCGTTCCTCGTTCGTTCCTAATTCCCTGGGGGCGACTGCACGACGGACATCACGAACAAAGCCTCTGCAATATTGTTGTTTCTGTCAGGAAAAAATAGAGGGGAAGTGAATGGAATTAAAAGCGATTACAATACCGATTTCGCGCGTTTTCTCTGGCGTTCCTCGTTCGTTCCTAATTCCCTGGGGGCGACTGCACGACGGACATCACGAACAAAGCCTCTGCAATATTGTTGTTTCTGTCAGGAAAAAATAGAGGGGAAGTGAATGGAATTAAAAGCGATTACAATACCGATTTCGCGCGTTTTCTCTGGCGTTCCTCGTTCGTTCCTAATTCCCTGGGGGCGACTGCACGACGGACATCACGAACAAAGCCTCTGCAATATTGTTGTTTCTGTCAGGAAAAAATAGAGGGGAAGTGAATGGAATTAAAAGCGATTACAATACCGATTTCGCGCGTTTTCTCTGGCGTTCCGTCGTTCGTTCCTAATTCCCTGGGGGCGACTGCACGACGGACATCACGAACAAAGCCTCTGCAATATTGTTGTTTCTGTCAGGAAAAAATAGAGGGAAGTGAATGGAATTAAAAGCGATTACAATACCGATTTCGCGCGTTTTCTCTGGCGTTCCTCGTTCGTTCCTAATTCCCTGGGGGCGACTGCACGACGGACATCACGAACAAAGCCTCTGCAATATTGTTGTTTCTGTCAGGAAAAAATAGAGGGGAAGTGAATGGAATTAAAAGCGATTACAATACCGATTTCGCGCGTTTTCTCTGGCGTTCCGTCGTTCGTTCCTAATTCCCTGGGGGCGACTGCACGACGGACATCACGAACAAAGCCTCTGCAATATTGTTGTTTCTGTCAGGAAAAAATAGAGGGAAGTGAATGGAATTAAAAGCGATTACAATACCGATTTCGCGCGTTTTCTCTGGCGTTCCGTCGTTCGTTCCTAATTCCCTGGGGGCGACTGCACGACGGACATCACGAACAAAGCCTCTGCAATATTGTTGTTTCTGTCAGGAAAAAATAGAGGGGAAGTGAATGGAATTAAAAGCGATTACAATACCGATTTCGCGCGTTTTCTCTGGCGTTCCGTCGTTCGTTCCTAATTCCCTGGGGGCGACTGCACGACGGACATCACGAACAAAGCCTCTGCAATATTGTTGTTTCTGTCAGGAAAAAATAGAGGGGAAGTGAATGGAATTAAAAGCGATTACAATACCGATTTCGCGCGTTTTCTCTGGCGTTCCTCGTTCGTTCCTAATTCCCTGGGGGCGACTGCACGACGGACATCACGAACAAAGCCTCTGCAATATTGTTGTTTCTGTCAGGAAAAAATAGAGGGGAAGTGAATGGAATTAAAAGCGATTACAATACCGATTTCGCGCGTTTTCTCTGGCGTTCCTCGTTCGTTCCTAATTCCCTGGGGGCGACTGCACGACGGACATCACGAACAAAGCCTCTGCAATATTGTTGTTTCTGTCAGGAAAAAATAGAGGGGAAGTGAATGGAATTAAAAGCGATTACAATACCGATTTCGCGCGTTTTCTCTGGCGGTCCGACGTTCGTTCCTAATTCCCTGGGGGCGACTGCACGACGGACATCACGAACAAAGCCTCTGCAATATTGTTGTTTCTGTCAGGAAAAAATAGAGGGGAAGTGAATGGAATTAAAAGCGATTACAATACCGATTTCGCGCGTTTTCTCTGGCGTTCCTCGTTCGTTCCTAATTCCCTGGGGGCGACTGCACGACGGACATCACGAACAAAGCCTCTGCAATATTGTTGTTTCTGTCAGGAAAAAATAGAGGGGAAGTGAATGGAATTAAAAGCGATTACAATACCGATTTCGCGCGTTTTCTCTGGCGTTCCTCGTTCGTTCCTAATTCCCTGGGGGCGACTGCACGACGGACATCACGAACAAAGCCTCTGCAATATTGTTGTTTCTGTCAGGAAAAAATAGAGGGGATGTGAATGGAATTAAAAGCGATTACAATACCGATTTCGCGCGTTTTCTCTGGCGTTCCTCGTTCGTTCCTAATTCCCTGGGGGCGACTGCACGACGGACATCACGAACAAAGCCTCTGCAATATTGTTGTTTCTGTCAGGAAAAAATAGAGGGGAAGTGAATGGAATTAAAAGCGATTACAATACCGATTTCGCGCGTTTTCTCTGGCGTTCCGTCGTTCGTTCCTAATTCCCTGGGGGCGACTGCACGACGGACATCACGAACAAAGCCTCTGCAATATTGTTGTTTCTGTCAGGAAAAAATAGAGGGGATGTGAATGGAATTAAAAGCGATTACAATACCGATTTCGCGCGTTTTCTCTGGCGTTCCTCGTTCGTTCCTAATTCCCTGGGGGCGACTGCACGACGGACATCACGAACAAAGCCTCTGCAATATTGTTGTTTCTGTCAGGAAAAAATAGAGGGGATGTGAATGGAATTAAAAGCGATTACAATACCGATTTCGCGCGTTTTCTCTGGCGTTCCTCGTTCGTTCCTAATTCCCTGGGGGCGACTGCACGACGGACATCACGAACAAAGCCTCTGCAATATTGTTGTTTCTGTCAGGAAAAAATAGAGGGGAAGTGAATGGAATTAAAAGCGATTACAATACCGATTTCGCGCGTTTTCTCTGGCGGTCCGTCGTTCGTTCCTAATTCCCTGGGGGCGACTGCACGACGGACATCACGAACAAAGCCTCTGCAATATTGTTGTTTCTGTCAGGAAAAAATAGAGGGGAAGTGAATGGAATTAAAAGCGATTACAATACCGATTTCGCGCGTTTTCTCTGGCGTTCCTCGTTCGTTCCTAATTCCCTGGGGGCGACTGCACGACGGACATCACGAACAAAGCCTCTGCAATATTGTTGTTTCTGTCAGGAAAAAATAGAGGGGAAGTGAATGGAATTAAAAGCGATTACAATACCGATTTCGCGCGTTTTCTCTGGCGTTCCTCGTTCGTTCCTAATTCCCTGGGGGCGACTGCACGACGGACATCACGAACAAAGCCTCTGCAATATTGTTGTTTCTGTCAGGAAAAAATAGAGGGGAAGTGAATGGAATTAAAAGCGATTACAATACCGATTTCGCGCGTTTTCTCTGGCGTTCCTCGTTCGTTCCTAATTCCCTGGGGGCGACTGCACGACGGACATCACGAACAAAGCCTCTGCAATATTGTTGTTTCTGTCAGGAAAAAATAGAGGGGAAGTGAATGGAATTAAAAGCGATTACAATACCGATTTCGCGCGTTTTCTCTGGCGTTCCTCGTTCGTTCCTAATTCCCTGGGGGCGACTGCACGACGGACATCACGAACAAAGCCTCTGCAATATTGTTGTTTCTGTCAGGAAAAAATAGAGGGGAAGTGAATGGAATTAAAAGCGATTACAATACCGATTTCGCGCGTTTTCTCTGGCGTTCCTCGTTCGTTCCTAATTCCCTGGGGGCGACTGCACGACGGACATCACGAACAAAGCCTCTGCAATATTGTTGTTTCTGTCAGGAAAAAATAGAGGGGAAGTGAATGGAATTAAAAGCGATTACAATACCGATTTCGCGCGTTTTCTCTGGCGTTCCTCGTTCGTTCCTAATTCCCTGGGGGCGACTGCACGACGGACATCACGAACAAAGCCTCTGCAATATTGTTGTTTCTGTCAGGAAAAAATAGAGGGGAAGTGAATGGAATTAAAAGCGATTACAATACCGATTTCGCGCGTTTTCTCTGGCGTTCCTCGTTCGTTCCTAATTCCCTGGGGGCGACTGCACGACGGACATCACGAACAAAGCCTCTGCAATATTGTTGTTTCTGTCAGGAAAAAATAGAGGGGAAGTGAATGGAATTAAAAGCGATTACAATACCGATTTCGCGCGTTTTCTCTGGCGTTCCTCGTTCGTTCCTAATTCCCTGGGGGCGACTGCACGACGGACATCACGAACAAAGCCTCTGCAATATTGTTGTTTCTGTCAGGAAAAAATAGAGGGGAAGTGAATGGAATTAAAAGCGATTACAATACCGATTTCGCGCGTTTTCTCTGGCGTTCCTCGTTCGTTCCTAATTCCCTGGGGGCGACTGCACGACGGACATCACGAACAAAGCCTCTGCAATATTGTTGTTTCTGTCAGGAAAAATAG